>JAAAKG020014707.1:0-20730 GCA_010014905.2 Druon quercuslanigerum | reverse complement strand
TTTTCTTTTCGATTGATATTTATGTCTCTAATGAGCCGAAAAGTGGGATAGTTTGGAAATCTGATTTTTTAATGATATAATTTTTTTCGTGTTTTTAGACATAAAATTATTCTTGAAAATTTGATGATTTTCCAATCTCAAAATATAAAAAAGATATATCTTTTTTATATTTTCAAAAGTAAAATGAAATTTCATTTTAGATAAAAAAAATGTTTTTCATTTAAAAAAATAACATTTTAACGAAATAGTTTGACTTTCATCTAAATAGATGAATTTCCAACAGAAGTAATAGTAAAATTTTTAGCCAATAAAATGAATTTTCAATCAGAAATATAATTTTCAAGCAATGAAATAAAATTTCAACTAAAAAGATTAATATTCTACCAGAACAGAATAATTAATAACAAAACACATAAATTTTTAACCCAAATATTTGACTGTTCAATCAAAAAGTTCAATTTCCTATCTAAAAAGACAAATTGTCAAAAGTATAGATGGATTTTAACTAAAAAAAGATAAATTTTTAACAAAAAATAGAATAGGGTTATTTTCAGTTAGAGGAATAAGTTTTCAAACAAATAGAATAAATTTTTAATGAAATAGTTCAATTTTAAACCAAAGTCATGCATTTTCTACCAAAAAGATTAAGTTTATAAAAAAAAATCGACGGAAAATTTAATTCAATTTTTCAGTAGAAAAAATTAATTTTCGCTGTTAAAAAAGATATTTTCTAGCAACAAAAAAATTTTTACCATAAAAGATAAATTTTGAAAAAAATAGATGAATTTTCAATTTAAAAAGATAAATTTGTAGCAAAAATAGAATAGATTAATTTTCAGTTAAAGAAAGAAGTTTTTAAGCAAATAAAACAAATGTTGCAACGATCTCGTTGAATTTTTTTTCAAAAAAATTAATTTTCTACCAAAAAGATTAAATGCCTATAAAATAATTTCGACAAAAAATTTAGTTAAATTTTTAGTAAAAAAAATTATTTTTCAGTAAATAAAACTTGTTTTTAATTTTCAGCTGAAGAAGATAGATGTTCAAACAAACTTGATATAATGAAAAAACAATTTGAAATAAAAGACTAATTTTCAAGCCAAATCAATGAATTTTAAGCTAAAAAGATTAAACTTCTACCATAAATTATTAATTTTTAACAAAATGCATGCATTTTTAACTAAATAATGGTCAACCAAAGACATAAAAATTAAATTTTGAGTTAATAAAATAGTTCTTAAACAAATTTAACAAAATAGTTAAATTTTGAAGAAGAAAAAGGAAGGTTTTTTAACTAAAATGATTATTTTGCAGTCAAACACGAATGCAAAAACACGAATCAACAAAAATTGTACACAGAAAAAATATCTCCAATTTTGTATCAATAATTTTTTTGCAAGATACATCCTTTTTGTTTTATTCGTAAAAAATAACTCTAAAAGTAAGACAACTTAAATTTTTAAACGAATGACACAAGCTAAGAAAAAAAATTGAACAAAAGTTGTTCCCCAAAAATAGAATTAAAAACTCGTTATTAATAATCTACAGATATGTTACTAATCGTCAGAAATAAGATTAACAATTTTTTAAATTAATTTTTGGAAAAAAGACATAAGATACAAAAAATGAAAGTACAAAAGTTTTTTAACTAAAAATTGTCTGCAAATTATTTATAAAAATATATTTAAAAAAAATTGACATTAGTTTGCGAGAAAAGATATTTTGCTCTCTGATTTGTATCAAAGTATCTCAACGGATTCACTGAAATAAAAAATATGTTTAACAACTTTTATTCAACATTGTTATAAACAAATCAAAATCTATAGCTTTGTTATAAATTAATTAATTTAACAAACAGATAATTCTGATAATTTTCTGAGAAATTTAATTTTTTTAATTTATCATGCTTGAAAAACAAATTCTATACACATTAGTTACATCGAAATTTTTTTGCAAACAAGATAAATATTGTCTTTTTTCAATTAGAGTTATTTATAACAAATATAAATGCTATTTGTTAATATTATTCTGCATTGAGGTAAAACTAGTAAGCTATTTTAATGCATATAAAATGTAAGGCAATTTTTTCAAAGAAAGGGGACGAAAATTTTATATTAGTTATCTTAAATTATTTATAACAAAGCTAAATGTTAGGTGTTAACATACATTTTTTCAGGTTAGTATATTGGTTTGAGCAGCTACTTCGATACGTACTAGATAGCACAGGATGTTTTTTCGTGCAAAACGTATGAAAATAACGCATGTCTTTAAAATTTGTTTAGAATAATAAAATTGTATAAGCAACAAATTCTTTGGCTTATTGTTATGCTCAAACTGTAATTCGAGTTGATTTCCAATATATCTGAGAGGGTTAAAGCTAAGAAACGAAATATGTTTCTAAAAAATTCACTACTTTACATTTGTTTAATAAACATAAGTTAAAAATTGTACAAAATTCATAATATCGTTGTTATCGTCCTAACGCCTGTTAGGAATTTCATGCTATTGAGTTCGAAAAAAATATTTCTAGGGCGATTAAACATAATGAGTCAAATTTAGGTTGGTCCTTCCGGCAAATAAATAAAGGTAGATGTGATTTATTTTATTTATATCTTTTAGATTGACTAATTTATTAATTTATTCAACTCACTTCAAAAATTGTATATGCTCTTGTTATTAAAAAATTGGTTATTCTCGAATTTTAAGTTGTTTACGCTTTTAATATGAGGAAATCAAAAAATAAGGAAGTTGAATGTGCGCTTTGCGCGTCTGGTATGTATAGAGACAAATCAATCTGTGTGCTTAGTCTATTTTTAAGTTTCAAGACATTGCAGTCTCATTGTTTGGAACAAAGTTAAATCTCTTAGGAAATCTAGTTCTTTTTTTAACTTACCGATTTTTCATATTTTTAATTTCTATAACTTTTAAAAAAATTATTATATCTTTCACAGCCTTAAAGAAAGTCACATATTCCAAAAATGTTCCCTTTTTTCTAGAATTCATCCTTTTTCCCCTATTTTGAAGAAACTTCCCCTTTTTCTTATTTTTTTTGCCCAAATACGAAATGAATTAATAGGGCCCAATACAAAAATCTAGATATTTGTGGTTATCATAAGTCCATTCTCTTTAATTGAAAATGTTACTATCATATTTTTGGTACGGAATTCATCTCGTAAAAAATTCCATCACTTGGTTGAATTTTGAACACTTTTGTTAAAAATTTATTGTGTGTTAAGAATTGGTTTATTTTGTTAAAACTTGAACTATTTTGTCGATCATTTTTTCTTCTGAATTAATTTTTGTACCGGAAAATTTAATTATACAAATTTTTAGTTTAAAATTTAAGTATTTGTTTAAAAATTCGTTGTTTTTGGTCGAATTTAATTTTTTTTTAATTAAGTCAAAATAACTCTTGGTATAAATATCAACGATTACATTTATCGTTGAGATTAAATTTATTATGGACCTTTATTAAAACAAAAAAATATTCATGAAGTACTTCAACTTTTATCTACGCTGTTAAATTTTCATTTAAAAAAGATCACTTCCAACAAAATAGTTAAACTTTAAATCAAACAGATGAATTTTCAGCTTAAAATAGGAATTTCCGACAAAAAAGTGGTTCGAATACAAATTTCAAACAAATAGTTGAATTTGCAAGCAAATAAGATTGTTTTATAATCAAACTGTTGCATTTTTATCCAAGAAATATGAGATTTCTGCTAAAAGAGATGAATTTTTAAACCATAAAGACAAATTCAATTTTTACCCAAAAAAGACTTCAGTTTGCCTTTTCAACATTAAAATATGAGTATCAAACAAAATGTACATTTTCTATCAAAAAGGCGAATTCTCAACCCAAAAATGTGAATTTTCAACCAAAAAGGATGGCGTTTGAACAAAATTGTTGAATTTTTAAAGAAATAATGAAATTTATAACTAAAAATATAATCTTCGAAAAATTACGTACATAAAAAAAGGATCCCCGGGTCCCCCATCGTAAAAAATCGTAAGATAATCTCTTGACTCCCCCCCCCCTTGAGCTGTTACGTAATTTATGCACGATTCATAAGGTACAATAAAATGTTAATTAACATTTTTATAGGATTTGCATTATTCTAATTAAAAGACAATTATTGTTTCTAAATTATTGCATCTGTTTCAAAATCGATGAATATTATGAATTTTAATAAAAAAAATTTATCTATAGAATTCATTTATATTGGTTAAAAAGTTTACAATCTTATTATAAATTCTATTATTTTCTTGAACATTCATCTTCTTGGAAAGAAAATTTCGTTTTGGTTAAAAATAATACGATTTTGGTTGAAAATGTAATTATCTTGTTAAAAATTCAACTATTTCGTTTACTAATTTGGTTTATATCTTTCTTTGTTAAACATTAATTTTTTTGTTGAGTATGAACTTTTTTTGATAAAAATTCATCATTTTTGGTTTTAAATTTATCTCTTTTGATTTGAAAATCAAAATTCAACTTTTTCGTTGAAAATGCAATATATTTCAACTTAAAATCTTAGAAATATGCTGATAGGAATGAGATATGTTTTTTTTTCTTTACAGCGGTATTAAAAAAAAAGATTAATCTTCGGAATCGACTTTTTCGCGAAGTATAATTACTAACTTTTTAAGCGTTCCCGCGAATAAAATGTGTTAATAAAGTAAATACCGCCACCGTCTAATGATAGTGATGGTAAAACAGGAAATTATCATCTGTCAATATTGTTCTTATTATTGAAAGAAATGAAAAGTTGAAATATTCTATAAGCTTTTTTTTAGTAACTACAATTAAATAATAATTTTAATAATATACATTAATTTTTTCTTGATCCACATGCTTTCCATTTATAATTTTTCTATGCGTTAATAGAGCAGAGCCAGAGGATTAAGAAATTATCTAAAATTGGAAGTGATACAAATCACATTGACAATTTATTGTCAATTAGAATTGATTAATCAATCATTATTAAAAGTGAGAATGATTATTAAAAGAAAATATTTCTAAAATAATGTTATTATCATTAGTCGATAAGAGAAAACTTGAACGTGTTTGAACAATATATAAAAATGTTCACATTATTGAAAACTATAAATATCATTTAGTTTTTTTAGCTATTAAAATTTAAATTAAATTTTTTTATTCTTTGTTTAAATGTACATGCTTTTTAATTTTTATCAGTATGGCTAAATATAACGATGGATTGAAAAATGAATAATTATCTCAAATTATACAAAATATACAAATCACATGTGCAAGAATTGATCAATCAATTATTATCAAAAGCGAAATTTATTTTAAAAATCTAAAATAAAGTGATTAACATTCGTCGATAATAAAATACATAAACGTGTTGAAAACTGTTTGTGTTGAACATTCGAGAAAAGCAGACAGAAGGAGGAAGAGAGCGAGAGAGAGAGAGGGGGTTGCCACTAGCCGACCTCAGATTGGTCCACGTACCATGCGTGGTTAGTTTTTATTGGTTGAGAGCTGATCCATCTCTTGCTAAATTTCCCGGTGAACAAGATTTTTGTGACAGTCGCCGGAAAACAACAGAGCAAGTTGTTGGATGCCAAGAGGGCGTTTTTGAAGTTGTTCACGACTTTCTTGTGTGAAAATCAGCTATGAAAAAGTTGTTATTTGCACTAGCGGGGCTTTTCCTTCTAACGGGTAAGTAATTTCTTATTCTTATGTTGCCAGTTAACCAAAAAATGTTTTAAGGGCTGTTCCATCATCGTGATTTTTTATTAATTGTCTTTGGCTTTTTCAGGTCTGGCCTTTGCTGAAGAGGATGCTATCGAGGAAAACGTGGGCACCGTGGAAAACGACCTGGGTTCCAGTCGAGAAGGATCCAGGACTGGTGAGTTTTTGTCAAATTAAGAAAAGTTTGTAAATTTTTTCGGAGTTTCCGTACTTTTGTATTACGCCCCTTTTTGTGGTGCATGCTCCAAAATTCAAAAAACGTGGTTGATCAGTTAATTAATTTGGGCAAAACATTTAATGTACATGCATTTTTTTAATTTAAGAACTATTGTTCAACTTTGATTTTTTAATTTATTTAATTGATTTTAAAAGACAGGTTTTCCCGGATTTCTGGAAAGTCGGAAATTTTCGATAAACTGAAGTTGAAGTTTATAAAATGTTATTTGAATGTTGTCCAGACTGCACACTTGCCTTCTTTTCCCCTTTTAGAGAAAGTCCTCGAACTGAATTAATGGAATTATTATTACTTTTAATTGTTTTAATTTTTGATTAAAAAGCTTACTATTCCCTTTTTGATTCAGAGTTCCTCTTTTAATTAAAAATTGATTTTGCTAGTTAAACATTAAACTGTTTTTGTTGAAAATTGATCCTTTTTTCGGTACAAAGTTAATCTTTTTGGTGAAAGTTTTCAACAATGTGGTTCCATTTTTTTCAGAATTCACTTTCTTGGTTGAAAATTTCATTATTTGGTTTTCGAAATATCCTCGTTTTAGTGAAAAATTTATTTTTGTTGTTGTTGAACATTTGCCCTTTTTATGTCGATGATTGTTAATTACTGTTTTTAACTGAAAATTTAACCAATCCATTTTTTCCAAAATCCACCTATTTGGTTGAAAATTTAATTATTTTGTTGAAAGTTATACAATCTTGTTAACTATTAATTTTATTGTTTAAATATTAAATTATTTTAATGAAAATTATTTTTTTGGCTGAAATCTAATTTTCCATTAAAAACGATTCCATTTTTGTCAAAAAGTCCTCGTTTAGTTACAATTATTTTTATTATTTTTGAAAATCTAACTATTTTGTTAAAAATTCGCCTGTTTTGGTTGATAATTATTAATTATTGTTTTTAACTGAAAATTTAACCATTCCATTATTGCTAGTTTTTAGTTGGATTTGATTGAATTTTTTTCTCGATTGACTGAAAAGTCTTTCTTTGTTTAAAATTTAACTCTTTCTTTAAGAAACGTTTTGTTTTTTGAAAATTCAACTATTTTATTAAAAAGTCCTCTTTTTATAGAAAATTCAAATACTTCGATGAATGTTGAGCTACTTAAAAAAAATCATTTAATTAGTTGATGATTAAATTATTTTTGTTGAAAATATATATTTTTTAATATAAAGTTAATCTTTTTGATGAAAATTCAAAAATTTGGTATTCATTTTGTTGTTGGAAATTCGCCTTTTTTCCTGATAATTACTGTTTTTAACTGAAAATTTAATCATTTTGTTCTTCTATCGGAATTTTAATTTTTTCGTTAAAAATTAATTTTTAAATAAATTTTAACTATTACATTTTTTCGAAAATTTCTCGTTTTTATTTCACAATTCAACTATTCGAACATTTTGCGCTGAAAATTCAACTAATTGATTAAAATTAAAATTAATTTTTAAACATTCATTCTATTGGTTCAAGATTTAACTAATTTGCTGATTTTTGTTAAAATAATTTTTTGTAACTGAAAACTGAATTTATCCCATTTTTATCGAAAATTATAGCTAGTATTTTTTAAGTTTTGGTTGGATTTCTTTCTCTCTTTAAGAAAATAATTGATTAAAAATACTAATGTATGAAAATAATTTGGTTTTAAGTTGTTTCAATATTTTTAATCTTTTTTAGTTAAGAATTCTTCTTTTTTTTAAAAATTCGTCTTTTTTGGTATAAAGTTACTATTCTCAGTTAAAAATTTATCTTTTTAGTTGATAATTAATGTTTTTGGTTAAAAATTCAACTACATAGTTGAAAGTTTTTCTTGTGTTAAAAATTAATTTTTTTTCAAGATTAATTTGACTGCTTTTTCGATAATTATTTTGTCTTGATTAATAATCTAATTGTTTTTTTTTTTTTTTATATAATTTAACTATTTTGTGAGTCATCTTTTAGCCGAAAATTGAACTGTTACGTCAAAAATCGACCTATTGGATTTAAAATGTCCCTTTTTTGATTGAAAATTAACTTTTTTGTTGAGCTATTTTTGTTTTATTATTTAATTGTAATTTATTATAATGAGGAAGCAAAGTGCTTATCAAATGACCACAATAAAATTCACAGCTACTTTAATTTGTTGAATATTTGCGATCTTTAATGCTGAATTTAATTAATGATTTTTTTCGATTAATTTCTATTTTTACCCAACAACTCTCTCAAGTCTTTCTTTCCGAGCAATAGATTCTTTTTTTCTCCAAATTTAATAAAAAATTGAAACTAGAATGCGTATTCATTCCATTGTAAAAATAGTTTTACTTCTATGGAAATAACACAACCTTAATTTCTATTTAGATTTCCTTATCGCCAAAAAACTAGGGCATTGGAATTCCATCTATTTTCAGAGCCACAGCCCACAAACTGTTATCAAGAATGATTAAAGAATTTCTTATATTTTGCTTTGAATCTGCACAAATTGAAAATGGCTTATTTATGAAATATAATTTATATTTCCAGATGATGAAGTCGTTAAACGAGAAGAAGAGGCGATTAAGTTGGATGGCCTGAACGTCGCACAAATGAAGGAACTTCGAGACAAATCGGAGAAATTCACCTTCCAAACGGAAGTGAATCGAATGATGAAACTCATCATCAATTCGCTTTACCGAAACAAGGAAATTTTCCTCCGAGAATTGATCTCGAACGCTTCCGATGCTTTGGACAAGATTCGATTGTTGTCCCTCACCGACAAAAATATCCTCGATACGAATCCCGAATTAACGATCAGAATAAAGGCAGACAAGGAGAACAAGATTCTGAGTATCACAGATACTGGTATTGGAATGACAAAGAAAGACCTGGTCAACAATCTCGGAACCATCGCAAAATCTGGAACCGCCGAATTTTTGGGCAAGATGCAGGAATCGAAGAATGCTCAAGAGATGAACGACATGATCGGGCAATTCGGAGTTGGATTTTACTCTGCGTTTTTGGTCGCTAACACCGTCGTTGTCACCACGAAAAACAACGATGACAAACAATACATTTGGGAGTCCGATAGTTCCAGTTACAGCATCGTCGAAGATCCAAGGGGAGACACTCTTAAACGTGGAACCACAATCACGTAAATATACTTTTTTTTATTTAACAGACCTCATAGACCAGTCCCTATATCATAATTTTAGTTCAGAATGTATCCCTTAGGCTTAAAATTTACCTATTCTAATTTTTCTAACTGGATTAAAAAAAAATGTCATGTTTTTAATTGATTTCAATTAATTAAAAATATTTGTATTCACTATGAATTTTAATTCATTTCATCGAACTCTACTAGTTTTCTTTAAATTCCTCTAAATTTATCTCACTTTTTGGTTCAAAAATGAGTCATTTTCGATCATTTTTCTGTTGATATGGGCCACTTGTTCAACTTTCTTGAAGTGAATTAGGCTATGGCAGCTCTGAGGATAATAAATTTGAAATTTACAAATTTAAAATTCTTATTCAATTTATAAAATACAAATCTAAAAGTTGTACAGTTTAATCGCTTAAAACAATATTTTTAAAGGCATGGTTTCATTTTTCAAGCAAATTTTTCATATTTTTTTTACAGATTTGAGAAAATTATTTCAGAAAATATCGTCACAGAATTTCATGGGATCTTATAATATTTAAGGAGATTGGAATTCACCTTGAATTTTGCTTAATTGATCCTAGCTTCTTCAAGTTCTCTTGAATTTTATGAATTCACTTAAATTTTTTTAATTTACTTTAATTTCTCTAAATTTACTCTGTTCTACATAATTCAGTGGATTTTTGTTGTTGAATTTTCTAAAGTTTTAATTTAAATAATCCTGAGGTTCAATTGATAAAATGATCAAAGGGTTTGAAATGTTTAAACGTATTTTTTTTCAAATTCCTTGACTTTTTCAAGAGCTTTTTAAAAATTTTAAGGTATTTTAAACAGTTTTAAAGCATTTGAAAGATTTTAGGTTATTTTAAATGATTAGAAAGAATTTTTTATAGATTTCAGTAAATTAATGTGATTTTAAGGTATTTGAAATGATAGAGGGTATTGTACAAGATTCCTAGGCGTTTTCAAGGGCTTTCAAAAGATATCAAATGATTCGGAATATTTTAGGAAATTTTCAAAGAATCGCATTTTTGTTATTTATTTCCGTAGTTTAAGGGTTTTCAAAGACTGAAATATTTTAGGATATCTTTGAAATCCGCCCTGAATTCTTATTAATTTATCATAAATTCTTCTGAATTCACTCAATTTTACACAATTCAATTATTTTTTCCATATTTTTGAATTGTTTTTAATTCACTTAATTGCTTTGTAAATTTAGCTTTATTTTTTTATGAATTTCATCTCATTCTTCTGATTTCTTAAAAAAAATTCTAAAGTCACTTAAAATTTATTGAAATCAATGAAATTTTTTTCGATTCGTAAAACTGTTCCAAATTATTGAAACTCTTTTGAATTTAACTTGAATTATTTTGTCCCCATGAATCACTTCTTGTGTTAAAAATTAGTGGGGTTTTAAAGATTTGTATTTTTTGTTGAATGTACCCTGAATTCTTTGGAATTCTCTTGAATTTTTTAAATTTACTCGAATCTTTATAAATTCACTCAATTCTACTTAATTCAGTGATTTTTTAAAAGTTTTTCTATGATTTTAAGAATGAAAATACAAAGCTGATGTTGTTTCAAATGAAAAGCGTTATTACAAATTTTTGAAAAATGATTGGATTTTAATAAATAACGACTTATTTTTCCCGGGAAAATATTTTCTACAACTCTGCTGTTTCCAATTTTTTAACAATATTTTTCTATGTCTAAAATCGTTACAACAATTTTTTCTAAGAAAACATGTTTTAAACAAATAATTATTTATTTATTTTTAAAATTAGAAACGCTGGAGCTGTAGAGAATGTTTTCCCGGAAAAAATAAGCTGTTGTTCATTCAAATCTCCATCATTTTTCGAAAAAATCGCAAGAAGCGACGGTCACAGAAAATTCAACTGCAAAAAACATGGTTAAAATTATTGTTTTTTTGTGAATTCTATTACTCTTCATGCGCATTTCATCAAATTCTTTGAATTCATGTGATTTTTTTTTTATTCACCTTAATTTTTAAAGAATTTCATCGAATTCTTCTCTTTTATTTTAAATTCTTCTAAATTCATTACAATTTTAGGAAAATTAATATAGTTTTTTTATAATTTTTTAAACAGTTTTTCCAATTAGTTTGAATTCTTTTAAATGTAACTTGAATTGTTCTTAAATCTTCTGAATTTATCCTGAATCATAGGGACTGTGAGACCTCTAATTTGCTGCCAATTCGAAAAGTATATCCGAGCAGTTGATAATATTCAGTTTATTAGCAAAAGAGTCTTACAAATTTTTTTATTTGCAGCCTACACATGAAGGATGAGGCAATGGACTTCCTCGAGGAAGACACCATTCGTAATCTGATCAAGAAGTACTCTCAATTCATCAACTTCAACATCTACCTGTGGAGCAGCAAGACAGTCCACGTCGACGCAGAGGACGACGAAGAAAAACCAGAAGCCGAAACTCCCGAGGATGAAGAAGACAAAAAGGTAGATGAAGAAGACAAAAAGGAAGATGAAGAAGCCAAAAAGGAAGAAGAAGAAGTCAAAAAGGATGATGAAGAAGCCAAAAAGGAAGATGAAGAGGACACAAAGGAAGATGAAGAGGACAAAAAGGAAGATGAGGATGATGAGGTAAGGGTTGAAGAAGTTACGGATGAAAAAATAAAGAAGACGATCGAGAAGACCCTCTGGGATTGGGAATTGCTAAATGATTCCAAGCCAATTTGGACCCTTAAACCCTCAGAAGTCACTGACGCAGAATATAATGAATTCTACAAAGCTCTGACCAAAAACAGTGACGATCCTCTTGCGAAAATCCACTTTATTGCCGAAGGAGAAGTGACATTCAAGTCCCTTCTTTTCATCCCCAAAGTTCAGCCTAGTGAGAGTTTCAGCCGCTACGGTACCAAGACTGACAACATTAAATTGTACGTAAGAAGAGTATTTATCACTGACAAATTCAACGACATGATGCCTAACTATCTGAACTTTATCCGCGGAATCGTGGACAGCGACGATCTGCCTCTGAATGTCTCGCGAGAGAATTTGCAGCAGCACAAGCTTATCAAGATCATCAAGAAAAAGTTGATCCGAAAGGTGCTCGACATGATGAAGAAAATCCCGAAGGATCAGTACGAGAATTTCTGGAAGGAATACAGCACAAACATCAAATTGGGAGTGATTGAGGATGCTTCCAACAGAGCTAGGCTCTCAAAGCTCATGATGTTCAGATCCTCGGCCCAGGACGGCAAGACTTTCCTCGCCGACTACGTTGCTCGAATGAAACCAAATCAGAAGCACATCTACTACATCGGCGGAGTTTCCGAGGAGGAGACGAAAAACTCTCCCTTCGTTGAGCGTCTCACGAAGAAGGGATACGAAGTCTTGTACCTCATCGAGCCTGTCGATGAACACTCGATTGCTACTCTTCCCGAATTCGAGGGCAAGAAGTTCCAGAACGTCGCGAAGGAGGGCTTCGTGTTGGATGAGGGAGAGAAGGCCAAGGAAAGGATGGAACAGTTGAAAACAACTTTCGAGCCTTTGGTGAAATGGTTAGCCGACGTCCTCAAGGATCACGTCAGCAAGGCTCAAGTTTCCGAACGTTTGACTGATTCTCCCTGCGCCCTCGTCGCGAGCATGTTCGGATGGACCGGAAATATGGAAAGACTGGCGAGTTCTAATGCGCACAAGAAATCCGAGGATCCACAGACTTCGTATTATCTGAACCAGAAGAAGACCCTGGAGATCAATCCGAGACATCCTCTGATCAGGGAATTGTTGAGAAGAGTTGAACAGGACACGAGCGACGAGACTGCGAAGGACATTGCCCTGATGATGTTCAGAACTGCGACTCTCAGGTCTGGATACATGTTGAAGGAAACCCAGAGTTTTGCTGAAAGTGTTGAGCAGCTGATGAGAAAAACGCTCGGAATTCCACTTGATGAAATCCCCGAAGAAGAGGAGGAGGATGACTCGTTTGAGAGTGATAAGTCTGAAGACTCTGAGGCTGCAGGCGATGAGAACAGCCAAGAAGACAATGAGGAACACGATGAACTTTAAAGTGTGTGGAGATAGACTGATGTTGAACTTCTGGGGGGTGGGGGGGGAGTTATTTTTCTCGCGGATTGGACTATACAATGTATAGCTTATCTATTCAATTTTTGAATTAGGTTTGCTACAATTGGTCGCAAATGTTCGAGTTTTCATATCCAGTCATATTACAATACTTTATACTCTTTTGTCTTTTGTATCATACGAACAGCCGAAGGTCATAAATATCATTAAATAGGTCATAGAGGGTTTGATGTTGAAAAGTGATTTTGAATTTTGATGTGATTTTGTGGAAAGACTACTTAGGCGATTTCAAATTGCCATTTATTTTTGTGTGCAGATACTTTGATTTTTTTTGTCGCTCGATAGTTTGTTTTTCGGCGATTTATTTATTTTGCATTTACTTCGTGTGTTCTTCCATTTAGTTGGTAGTAGCGTCTGTGAGCGAGGAACGAAAGTTTTCAGTGTGGTGTGCTTGCGAGGTGAATATGTGTTTATATACAGAGAATTAAAGATTATTGAACTTTATCAACTGTTCTTTTAATTCATTAACCTTGGTTTATTTGATAAGTTGCAAAATTTTAGGGGATTTAAAAAGATTCCAAGGATTTTTTCAGTGATTTCAATAATTAAAAGGGGTTTAAAATATTTTAGGACGTTTTAAAAGATTCCTAGATTTTTGTCAATGATTTCAATAATTAGAAGGGGTTTAAAATATTTTAGGGCGTTTTAAAAGATTTGAAACAAATTTCAGGAACTTCCAAGGATTTCAGGTGATTAAAAAAAATCTCATGCGGCTGCAGAGAGTTCGTAAAATTTTGGATAATCCTGAATTATGCGTGCGGTAAAAATTGCTTTGCCAATTACTAATTTAAAAATATGCAACAAAATTACAATGATTCCAATTTAAAATCACTACAGTTTAGTCAAGTTTAATCAGTTTAGGGGATTTTAAAGAATTTATTCATGAGAAGTGAGGTATTTTGTAGAAGTGTATTAGATTTAAAGAGAATTGCAATTCACCCTAAATTCTTATTATTTTATCTTACATTCACTTAAATCTTTTTAATTCACTTTAATTTCTCTAAATCTACTCTATTCTACTTAATTCAATGTATTTTTTGCAGTTTAATTTAATTGATGCCGAGGATTAAATGATAAAATGATTAAAGGATTTGGAATATTTTAATGCATTCTTTTTTTTTTAATTCTTTATTCTTTATATTACTTTGATATTATATATTGAATATATAATATATTGATTTTTATATTGATATTACTTTGATGCATTTTAAAGAATTCATTCACACGTTTTGAAGGATTTTGTAGGGTTTCAAATATTTCCAGATATTTTCAAAGATTTAAAAAGATAATTTAATTCATTAATTTTTTAATTTAAATTAATTTAATTTTTTTTTAATTTTTAATTATTTTTAATAAATTCAAAGGACTTTTTTATTTACTTTAATAATTAAAAGGGATTTGAAATGATTTTCAAATATTTTAGGGTGCTTTAAGAGGTTCTAAAGAATTTTCAAGAGATTTAAAAGAATGTTCAAGGATTTAAGGAGAATAACAAAAAAATGTGTTCGTTTTGTTCATTCTGAGGACTTAAATCCACCTTGAATTCTTAGGCAGTTCATCAAATTCTTTTCAATTCCTTCAAAAATTTCCAAACTCATTTCAAAGTTACTGAATTGAGGAATTTCTCCATATTTTTTAATTGAATTGAATTAAATAAAAATATTTTAATTCGCCATGATTTTTAATTAATTTTATCGAATTCTACTTGTTTTCTTTAAATTCCTCTACAGTCATATTGATTTTACTAAAATCAATTCAATTTTTTCCAATTCATTTGAATTCTTTTCAATTTAGCTTGAAGTCTTTTGAAGTCTTATTAATATATCTTGAATTATTTTTAATTGAAAAGAATATTAAGCACATTATGGTCACTTTTTGGTTTAAAAATGAGTCATTTTTGAATCTAAATTTAAAAAGTTAGAAAATTTTCAAAAGTGGGAACAATTTTTTTATATTTAAGAATTTTATATACAGCTAAAAAGAAAATTCGCGCCATGTGAAAAGAAGTTAAGTGAAGAAAAACATTGCTTTTTGAAAGCCCTACAAGATTATCATACCAACTTTGGATTTTCTTGGAAAATTGAAAATTCCAATTTTTATTGCATAAGAAATAATGAAAAATTCCATTTTGTGTTTAAGCTGTGTTCATGCAGGATGCGAAAAAAGACGAATTAACAAAAATTGTAATTCCAAAAAAGATCTTCGAATTCATTAAACATCACTTCTTGATAGGACGTGTAGTTTTTGTATCATTCGTGAAAATTAACATTGAAAATAAAAAATTAAAGTAAAAAAGGATCCAACAAAAATTGTTTATCCGAAAAAGAGTTACAAATTTGTTATAAATCAATTTTTTGACAACGCACGTAGTTTTGGTTTTAATAATAAAAATGACGTTAAAAATAACAATAAAAAATTGGTGGAAAAAAGACAAAAGGGAAAAAACAAATTGATATAAAAAAGTTATTCATAAAAAAAAAAGATACAAATTTGTAAAAATTTATTATATTCTCATCAATTATGATTGAGAAAGTATTAGAATTGCCCGATATTAGACACCACAACATTCCAATTTTGAATCAAACGACCCAAAATACGAAAAAAATGTCTAAGGGAAATTATAGCTTTTGAAAAATACTACAAAATGTCTTTTGTCCATTTTTCAATAAGGCTCGTAATTTTGTTTTTATTAATTAGTTATTTTCCTTATGATAGTATACATATTTAACAAAAAAATTGAGAAAAAATATAAGTGTGGTTTCTTTTTGAAAAAAACGAATTTTAACACTTTTAGAAAAAACACCGCCATTTTGTTAATTTTAATAGTTTTCTAAATTTTCTCGAGGATTTCAAAAAAGGCAATAAACTCTACTGGAATGTGAAAAGAAATCTTGATTATATCAATTGTATAAACAATTATATAACTTTGAAGAAAAAATTTGGGTTTTTTAAAAAACGAAGCAAAAACTTCTAAAGTAAGAATACGCTCTTGAAGACTACGACTTTTGAGTCTAAAACTTATAATTCCCATCTATAATTTTATTTTATAGAGGCCAAAGTGAAGTTCATGAAATTGGGTCAATTAAATCATCTTATGTGCCGTACTTCCCAAAACTATCTTTAAAAAAATGTAAAAAAATTCACGCTTAAGGAGCGTTTGTGAATTTGTTCAGATTTTTAAAGACTTCCAGCTCGCTTTGGGAAATCTCGAAAGTAGAGGCTAAAAAAAATTCCTTCAAAACCTCATTTTTTGATCTAAAGCTTTCACGTCTACCTGGCTAGAATTTTCTGCAATTTTTTTTTTAAGGAGTGGGGAGCGTTCAAAATGAGGGTCGGGTACTTTTAACGCCGACTTTAGTTAAATTTTTAAATAAAAAATGTTATTTTCAAACAAGAATGATGAATTTTTAACCAAGATAAGAAATGAATAAAAAATGACAAATTTGTAAGAAAACAGATGAATTTTTGGTAAATAAAATATGACCTACAAAGATGCATTTTCACCCAAATTGTATTTCCAAGCCAAAGAGAAAACTTTTTGAGAAGACAGTTGAATCTTCAACATAAAAGTACATTTTACTCCAACAAAAATGTTTTTTTTTTACCAAAAAACGAATTCTTAACAGAACTTAAACAAAATACGAATCTTAAACAAAATACTTAAATTTTCAACAACAAAAAATATTTTCGAACATAAAACGAAATCGTCAAAATTTGAAATTAAAAAGTTAATTTTCTACGACACAAAACTAATTTTCAACAAAATATATCAACTTTCTAACCAAAAATGAAATAGTGAAATTTGCAGATAAAAAATGTTTTTTAACCAAATAATTGAATACTTTACTGAATAGAAACATTTTCAAATAAAAAATATATTCCTTGAACAAAAATTAAATCCACAAATTTTTTGTTAAAAATTTTAATTTCCAATAAAAAACGAATCATAAATTTATATGTATAACCAAAAGTAAAATATGTAGATGATAAATAAATTTTTACAAAACATAATTTAATCTTCCACCAAATGGACGGATTTTTAACTAAAGAAAAAACATAATTTTTGGACCAAGAATGGAATTATCAAATTTCTAGTTGGAAAAGTTCATTTAAAAAAATGTCAACAAGTTAAATTGAACCAAAAAAGATTAATTCTCAACCAAATACATGATTTTTTGACCAAATAAATCGAAAATCTTGAAATATTCATCTTTTTTTAAATAAAAACTTCATAAAAAAATTATTATTAATAATAACAGGGTGACAGTAGGCCGGGGAAAAACTGCGATAATCAAAGAGAATTTATTGGTCAGGTGCAATGTACGATAATTCGATTAAGTGAAACAACTTCTTTGAAAATTGTTTTCATATTTTTAAAAAACCTTTTTGTCTTAATTTTTCCAAATAAACTGAAATAAGAATACATTCTTGAAAACTAAGACCTTTGAATCTAAAATTTTTTTTCTTTTTATCCATAATTTTATTTTCTAGAAGCCAAAGTGAAATTACGTTTCCAATTTTCTGGCTATTTGCCCTCTCTGTGCCCTAAATATAACGTATAGCCCAAAATTCTATAAAAATACAGAAAATGGGATGATTTTTCACGAAAATCGGGATATAAATTTTCAAAAAATGAATGTAAATACGAGACTGAATTCAACATGAAACACCAAGTTCATAAGATTTCAAGTCAAAATATATTGCATTTTCAACAAATTAGTTGAATTTTAATACAAAAAAATATGACCTACAAACATGGATTTTTAGGCAAATATCCAAATTTTCAAACAGAAGCGGTTAAATTTTGTAGCTAAAGAGACGAATTTTTCAAAAGACAGTTTAATTTTTAACATAAAAGTACATTTTCAACCAAGAAAGATGACTTTTTACCAAAAGACGAATTCTTAACAGATCAGTTAAATCCTTAAACAAATAGATACATTTTTAAACAATAGAGAAAAAGCTTAAACAAAATACTTACATTTTTAACCAAATAAGATTTTTTGCACCTAAAATGATATCGTCAAGATCTTAGTTTAAAAAATTAACTTTTAAAAACACAAAACTAATTTTTACCAAAATATATCAATTTTCTATCAAATAGTTGAATTTTCTTATTATAGGAGGATAAATTTCTAACTAAAAATGAAATAGTGAAATTTGCAGATAAAAACGAATTTTTAACAAAATAATTGAATGTGATTTAAAAAATACTGCACTAAATAGATATATTTTCAAATAAAAAACATATTCTTTGAACTAAAAATTGAATCCTAAATTTTTTTTGTTTATAAAGCGAGTTAAAAAAAAAAACGAATTTTCAAGCAGTTGAATATTCAACTAACAAGGAAACATTTTTAAACAAAAGTAGTTGAATCTTTAATTGAAAACGTAAATTTTTAACTTATGAAGGATAAATTTCTATAACCAAAAGTGAAATTTGTAGATAAAAAAAAATCTTGAACAAAGCATAATTGAATCCTCCATTAGAGAATCAGGTAACCAGAAAGAACAAATTAAAACAAATATGTGAACCTTTATACAAAAATAGAATAGTGAAATTTTTAAATGAAAAAACCATTTTTTTACCAAAAATTTTAGTTACAAAAGGTAATTTTAAAAAATCAACCAGTTACATTAAAGTAAAAACAATTAAATTGCAATAAAATCCATGCATTTTTACCATATAGTGGAATTTTTAACTTATAAAATTTAAATTTATAACCAAAAATTAAATAGTAAAATTTTTAGATAAAAAAACGATTTCGTAACCAAATAATTGAATCCTTCACCCAATATATGGATTTTCAACTAAACAAACATATTTTCTGTACTAAGAATGGAAACGTCAAATTTTTAGTGTAAAAAGTTAATAAAAAAAATCTAACCCTTTGAATTGAACCGAAAAAGATTAATTTCCAACAAAATACACGATTTTTTACCAGACAAGATTAATTTAGAAAAATATAAATTTGTAAAAATAAATTTCTATAACGAAAAGTGAAAAACACATATTTTTATCTAAGAATCTAATCGTCAAATTCATAGTTAAAGAATTAATTTAAAAAATTTTTAACCATTTTAATTGAACAAAAAAAGATTAATTTTAACAAAATACATGCATTTTTCCCAAATAGTGATATTTTTATCTTAGAAAATATCAATTTTAAACCAAACGTGACATCTTAAAATTTTTAGAGGAAAAAGCGTGTGTTTAACCAAATAACTGAATCCTTCACCAAAGAAATGGATAAATATATATATATATTTGAACTAAAAATGAAATCGTCCAATGTTTTATTTAAAACGTTAAATGTCATTTAAAAAAAACAATTTTCAAGAAGATGAAAAATCAAACAATAAAGAAAAAATTTTAACTGAATAGTTGAATCTTCAACAGAAAAGATGAATTTTCGACAAACAAGATTAATTTTAAAAATATAAATTTTCAAAAAAGTACATGAATTTTCAACTTATGAAGGATACGTTTCTATAACCAAAAGAGAAACTTCTAGATGAAAAACGAACTTTTAACAAAACATAATTGAACCCTCAACCGAATGGATGAATTTTTAACTAAAAAAACATATATTTTTTCAACCAAGAATGGAATCGTCAAATTCATAGTTTAAAAATGTAATTTAATAAAATTTTTACCTAATAACTAAATCCTTCACCAAAGAAATGGATTTTCAAAAAAATATATTTTTTGAACTAAAAATGAAATCGTCAAATTTTTTATTTAAAAAGTTAATTTTTAATTAAAAAAAAAAAATTTTCAAACAAATGAATAATCAAACAATAAAGGAAAAATCTTAAATGAATAGTTGAATCTTCAACCGAAAAGATTAATTCATAATTTTTAATTTTATGATTTTTAATTTAAATCAATTAATTAATTTATAGTTTAAAAAGTTAATAAAAAAATTTAACGAAAAATATGAGTTTTCAATAAACAATATTAATTTTCCAACAAAAAAAACAATTTTAATAAAAATATACCAATTTTCAACGTGTTGAAATCTTAAAGCTAAAAGGACGAATTATCTACAAAACATTATTATCTTTAAACCTAGTAGTTTCTTTTAAACCAAACAAGGTGAATTTTAAACTAAGAAGATTAATTTTCAACAAAAAATAAGAATATTATCAACAGAATATGAGTTTTCAACTAGGTAGAATCCATTTTTAAGTAAAAATATCAAATGTTTAAACCAAAAATTGGATAGTTTATAAATTTATTACTTCAATTTTAAGCCAAGATACGAATTGTTATGTTCATAACTAAAGAGATAAATACTCAATAAAAAAAAAGAATTTTGATCAAAGTAGTTCATCTTTCAATCAAAAGTAGCTGAATATTCATAAAATTAGACTACTTTTTGACAAACTTTATCATCAGGAAACGTCCTAAATGTAATCTAAGTTCGGAACGTTACTTTCACTGATCCCCTCTCCTCTTTATATTAAAATTCGTAGTTTTCGGCGTGCCCCCCCCCCCCCCCCCCCCCCCCCCCCACCACCCCCCTCCCGTGCGCGCGGCACGGAG
>JAAAKG020014696.1:6087-20730 GCA_010014905.2 Druon quercuslanigerum | reverse complement strand
AGAACGCATATGCTCTTTTTCCTAAAATCCGCCGCTTTAAAGGGGCCCCGTCGTTATTGTAGCTCCGGGCCCCGAAGAGTCCTAATCCGCCCATGGGCAGGATGTAAGAGAGAACTGTAAGATAAAGAAAGCTGACAATAGAATCATAGAAATATTACAGATAGAGTAGGCGTGCCGTAGACCGCCTGTAAGTGGGAATGTTCGTTCGATAGAAAGAGAGAGACGATGAAATTGGCATTGCTGTCTTTGTCTACTACGCAGTAAAAGAAAGAGACAGAAATATCATTTCGATTATCTCTCTTTTCATTCAGTGGACGCTCTCACTCACAGGCATGCCTACTCTATCTGTAATATCTCTATGAATAGAATGCGTTAAAGATTCTAGGGGAGGATACAATGGTTGAGAAGTGGATGAATGATTTGGAGGGGACTAGAGGGTTGAATGAAATATAATTAAAAAATGCATGTGGAATAATGGTATAATTGAGATAAAAGAGAAGTGAACGAAGAAGAAAACGAAATTCGCTTAAATAAGAACCTTTAGGGGATACATTATGAATGAGGAAAAATATATACCTTAAAAAATATATAAAATAATATCTAAACACACTTATTGTAAGAAATATGTTTTGTTTTCAAGTTATTAAAAAATGAACTTTTGTCCCATGCAATTTGTATTACTGTTTGACCCTCGGTTTGCAGACATCATGGTAGCTGATGCCACCAAGTGAAATGCCGAAACCTCTCGTTAGCACCACCTAGCGGTTGGTAAACTCCACTACTGTGCTAGAATTTTTTCTCTGCCTTTGTGTGGTACGACTGGTACCCGTGGATTTTCACGGATTTTGCAGTTTGTAACCAGCAGGAACTAGATAAGCGGCACACTCATACAAGCAAAGAATCACTCGGTAGCCTCGTCTCTCGCGTCACAGTTATTAACTTCACTCGATCAAAGCACGCTAAAGATCGCGTCAAGTGTAAAGGAAATTTACTGTTAGAGTGGTTTTTTTTTTATAGTCAATGAACGTGTCTCAATTAAACGAGTGATTTTCACGCGTCCAGATGTTTCAAGTACGGTACACTCGCAATTTATTCCTGCGGGGGTTATGCATTATTTACCTCTTCGCCTTCCTGAGCTTTTACATCCAGATTCCGGGTGAGTACTCAGAATGAGCCGGAGCCGAAAATAACTACGAAGTAGTTTTAGATCTCTCATTTTCTCTCGGGCAATCGACCGGTTTTTGCCTCCTTCACGTATTCTCATTTGAACCAATCAAATTCCAAACGTTTCATGCTGATATCAGATATCAAGTCTCGATCGCAAAAGCTGAATTTCCACATCGAATTTTTTCGGTGAATCTGCTTTCCAAGCATTTTTCACTAAAGGAAGTTTTATTTTTGCACTCTCGGCAGAATATGATTACGAAGAGTTGTGCGCTCTGATTTAGTTTTTGTAAAAGAATATGATTTTACTCCGGCAGTATTTTAGTATTTCAACCTAATTTTTAGAATTAGGGATATTAAAGGCTGTAAATTAACAGAAGATGTCCCTCTAGTGCTTTATGTGTCCTTTTTTATTTCAAGAATGGTAGTTACGTTCATTATAAGCTAGCTCAATTCATTAAATGAATTTTTGTTATGAGGTTTAAAAATACTCCAATACTCTCTATCGATTCTATTTTTAGGTTATTATTCATCATGTTAATTTACATAATTTTTTCTGTAATGATCGTCATTTAAGATGTTATCTTCACTTTTTTTGATAAAAAATAGCAAAAAATCTCATTTATTGTATGATTATTATTTTTTTTAAGCAGTTCCTTTTTTATTTTTTTTTTTATAATCCCTAATCTTGTTTCTTAAAAAAGTCGTGTAACGATATATCTCACTATCCTTGTTGTTAAAACCTGATTGGCTTTTCACTACTTGAAGCTGTTTTATATCTTATATTTGAAAATTAAATCAATACATTATTTCAAATGTTACATCTGTTTTATGATAGTGCTTTTCGTTAGAAGTTATTATTTAAAAAGATCATAAGTTGTGAGGAAGGCTCAACATTTTTAAGAAAATGTAGCACGTGTTAGTTTTTTCCCTAGAAATGAGCATTTCAAAATAAAAATCATCGGACTTTCCCGTTTTCAACAACTTTACATCAGAAGTTGGTATTTTTGGTAATCAAAAGATTCATTAATTTGTACAATTTAAGGTTATGTTAGTGTTATACACTAAAAAGTGTTTTTTTTCAAAATAAATCATGATTTGAACAAGATTTAAGTCTAAACAATTTTGTTTTATTTTAGTGTTTTTTGTCAGAAATTGATAGTGATCTAGTTATAGTATTGTTACGTTACAATTATATTTTACATTGCGTTATATTTAGAACTTTGGAACAATTTTGTATTATCTTAGTTTTACACAGAAAATTTGAATTTAGAATCAAAAATAATTATATTTTCAAGAAGATATCAATTTTTTAAATTTTTAGATTATACTTGTGTTTTTTGTCAGAAATAGGTATTTTTAATAATAAAAAAAAAAAGATTCTCATATTTTAACAATTTTAGGTTATGTTAGCATTATGCACCAAAAATGGATATTTGAGAAAAAAGTCATTATAGATTGATCAAAATGTAACATCTTTAAATAATTTCAGATTATTTTTGTATTTTTTTTCTTCGGAAATTGGTTATTTGAAATTTATTATATATTATATTTATTATATTTATTCATGTTAGCGTTTTATGTCAATAAAAAATGATATTTTAAAATAAAAATCAGTAGATTTTAAATGTTCATAATTTTTCTACCATTTTAGGTTACGTTATAGCGTTTTATAATAAAATTGGTGTTTTCTTTAAATAAAAAACATAATTATTATTTGAAAAATATGTAGAATTTTTTTAACCATTTTGTATTATGTTGGTCTTTTGCGTTGGAAATTGTTATTTTTAATAATTATAATATTATTCCCAAATTTGAACAATTTTAGGTTATGTTAGCATTATACAATAAAAATATGGTTATATTTATATTTCATGTGTTTTATTTATTTATTTTTGTGTTATTATACATTTTAGTTTTAAAAAATATTCTAAAATAATTTCAATTTTCGAAAGACTTAAAAATGAGGAATTTTGAACATATTGAAATAAAATGTTTTTTTATTTCTTCCAAACTTAAAAAAGTCCCAAATATCTTTTAAATTGACTCGAATTTGTCCTAAATTTTTTTTATTCCTGTAGCAAACGAAATTCTTAGATTATTTCTAGATTTTTTTTTCGTCTTATCCGAAATCTTCAGCAATCTTTTTTGAAATTGCTCTAGAGTGAAACCTATGAAATTACAAAGAAACCTAAAAAATTTATATTTATTCAAAAGATTTATTTTGTTTTGAAATTTTGTTTCCTTCAAATTATAATTTGCCTACATTTTTTTCTTTCTTTACTGAAAAATATGTTTGGTTGAAAATTCAATAATTTTGTTTAAAAAAATGTCTTCTTGGTTCTTTAATTTCATTTTTCTTTTAGAAGTTTAATCTTTTTTATTAAAATTGCAGCCCTTTTTACGTAGGAATTATTTCAAAAGATATTTTGAAGTATTCGATAGTTTTGAAATGATTTAAAAATGAAGGATTTTGCAATGTTTTATCAATACTTTTTTTTCTTAAGACTTTAAAATTTTAATTGATTTTTCTTTTAAAAACTTAATTTTAAGAATTTTTTTTAAAACGATGTTAAACATTTCGAAGAATTTTCTGAAATTTTATGAAATAATGTAGAAGATTTTGCAGGAAAATTTTGTAAGATTACAAAATTTAAAAAAAAATCGAATAATTTTGAGAGATATTTAGAAATCTATATTTTTTAATTTTTGAAAAAGGATTGAGAAGCTTTGATTTTGAAAAGTTTCAAGAGAATACAAATTTTTATAAGATTTCTAGGAAAATATAAGATGACTTTTTATTTTACAAAATTTATTTGAAGCGAATAATTAAAAAGATTGCAGAACATTCCAAAAGATTGTCAAAAAGGAATCTGGAACATTTTTAGGTAATTTTTTGTTAATTTGTTGGATTTTTTCAAAATTTCAGGAAAAATTCCAATCATTTTAAAAGATATTTAGAAGTTTCAAAAAATTAAAATTATAAAAAATTTGAAATATCTTTTAACACCTTTAAACGAAATGTGGATTTTTTTATGACTTCGGAATATAATTTTTATGTTTTTTAAAGATTTTGAAAGGTTTTATAATTAAAAATCTGAAGATTCATGAGAAAATTAAAATGATTCTTTGTTAAAAAGAAAAAATATATATTTGAAAATTGTTTAATAGATTGGAAATTTTGTTAATCTTCGAAAGATTTCCGAAAATGTATAAAATCTTTTTATTTTCCCGAGCGTTAAAAAAACCTATATATTTATATATTTATAAAAGGATTCTTAGATATTTTTACGATATGACTTAAAATCTTCAAAATACCTTTTGAATTTTCTCAAGAAACCTACGAAAATCATATTTATATAATCTTAAAGACAATAAACTTAAAAAGTAAATGTATATTCCAAAATTTAATTTTGTATTAAAAGTTATTTTTCTTTTCAAATTATAATTTGCCTAAACATTTTTTTTTCGGTGCTGAACAAATTTTTTTGATTGAAAAAGTCGCTTTTTTGGATAAATTCAACTCCTTGATTTAAAATTAAAATCTTTTTTACTTTCAATATCAACAATTATGTTTTTCGTGAAGAATTCATATTTTTTGGTTGAAAATTCAACTAATAGGTTAAAAGTTTAAAAAATCTTTTTTAATAAATTCAATTTTTTATTTAAAAATAAAATCTTTTCCGATTGAAGTATCGAAATCTGCATTTTGGTTGAAAATTCTACTAATTTTTTTAAAGTTTTGACTTTTTTCCTGAAAAGTAATTTTTTGGTTGAAGATTAATCATTTAAGTGGCAGTAAATTAATATATTTTGTAGAAAATTCAAATATTTAATTGAAAATTTGCTTTTTTTTAAAATTTATATTTTGGGGTTAAACAATTAAGCTGCTTTGTAGAAAATTCGCCTCTTTTGGAAAATTAATTTTTTTTTCTTTTAAAATAAAACTTGTTGAAAATTATTTTCTTTTTGTTGAGGATTGAGGAACTTTGTTTTTTTTTAATGAATTCACACGTTGTCAAAAACCTCATTGGTTGCGAAACTGCTTGAATATAGCTTATTGGCTGTTTTCAGTTTAATTATTTATTAAAAAGATGATGAATTTCTTCACCAACATTTTATGAATCAAAATTTCCGAGTACATAATTTTATTCATGATAAAATTAATTTTTGAATGTTTCTAATCCTCGTTGTTAAAAGAGAATACATTTTTTTAGTGATTTAAGTTTTATTCTTAAAGATTAATTTTTAGTTTTGAATATTTCAAAATATTTCAAAAAGAATGTGGACAATTGTGAGACCATTTTTTTTGCTTTTGCAGGATTTTAAAAATTCGTAGGAAAACATAATTATTTCAAAAGACTTTTAGAAAATGTTTAAAAATTTCGAAGAAAAATAAGCTTTATAAGAAATTTTTAATGTTCTAGAGATTGCAAAAAAAATCACATATGCTTAAATTTCGAATAATTTTAAAAGGTTTCTAGAATTATGGCAACGATTATAAAGTAATTTTAAACATGTAAAGCGTTCACTTTTTTATGTAGATTTTTTAAGATTTCGAGAAAAGAAGCCTTTTAAGAATTTTGAAATATTTCCAGAGAATGAAAACATTTTCTTTTGACACGTGTGAAAATGTAAAATTATTTTTTATTTTGAAACATGAATTATAAGGAAATAAGGGCATTTTAAGGGCATTTTTTAATTTAAAAAATTGTTTAAGACTTAAATGATTTCAAGTAAATAATGACATTTGCTTAATGCTCATAGAAAAATTTAAAATGTTTTATTTTTTTATTTTTTTAAACTGATTCTAAGATAAAATTGAAAAATCTTTAAAGCATTTTCTACAATTTCGGAATAGAATGTAGAAGATTTTAAAGAATATTTTTAAAAAATGATAAAATTTTAGAAAAAATATTTCAAGGTATTTCCAAAGACTTTTAAGAATTTCAAGAAACTTTAATTTATTCATTTATTTAATTAATATATTTACTTAATTAATGAATATAATTTACCAAAAGTTGAATGATTTTAGGGAATTTAGCAAAATTTTCATGGGGTTTTAAAGAATTTTTGAAGATATGGAACAATTTTATACGTCTTTTAATGTTTAAGGCTACTGTAAAAAGTTCCAAGGAATTTTATGAGATTTCCAGGATTTCCGGAAATATCAGATTTCCTAGAATTTCACGGAATTTTATGATATTTTAATGGATTTCAAAGAAATTTTTCACAATAATTGAAGTTGCTACGATTTCAAAGGTTTTCAAATATTTTCAGTTATTTACAAAGACTTTTGCGAATTTAAAAGATATTAGGATTTTTAATAAGGTTCTAAAGAATTTTCAATAGATTAAAATAATTTGAAGGGATTTCAAAGGAATTTGAAGATTTATCTTTTTTTCAATTCCAAAGAATTTGCAAAGGCCTTACAAAGTTAAAGGAATTTTTAAAACATTCATAATTTTTTCAATCTTTTAGAATTGATGTTTCCTGAAATTATGATCATTTAATCTAAAAAAAATTTCCTAGGTTTTCAAATATTTTAAAATATTTTCAGTTGTTACCAAATACTTTTAATAATTTCGATGTTTTTAGGATATTTTAAAAAAATCCATTATATTTGAATGGATTTCAAATAATTTATTCACAAGAAGTAAGGTATTTCTTAGGATTTCAAATATTTCAAGAGATTTTCAGTTGCGTTTTATTAACCCTGAACTCTTCAACATTTTCTTGAATTTTTCTAAATTGACTCAATTCTTCTCAATTCTATAGATTTTTTCGAAAGTTTTTATTTACTTAGTCCTAAATATTTTCTAAACTCACCTTGACTTCTTATGCGTTTCATAACATTCTTTCGAATTCCCTTAAATTTTAAATTTTTTTCGATTTACTTGAATTTTTATAAATTCCATCTAATTATAGTTAATAGGAATTTAACTTAATTTAAATTAATTCAACTCAAATTGAGCTGAAATACCTACAAATTCAAAATCATTGATGGATTTTCTCGTAATTAAAAAATTCGATATCTCGGGGCATATTTTTATTTATGTAATAAATTCGTAATTAAATTATTTATCGCAATCCGCATCTGGCCCCAATTTAGTACTACTTTAGGACGAGAGTAGACGTTAGTTTCATCTTTAAATTCTGATTTCAATTTGAAAGAATATACATTTTTTCGCTCTTTTGAAAAATTACTATTTTGTTGCTTATATAGTTCTGTGCTGGCACATTTTATTTTTTTTTTTTCACATTTAACACAGTTGAAGGGTAGAAAAACAGAATTGTTTAACTGACAAAATCTGAATTTTTCAGGAGATCGAAAAACATTCTGTAAAATCGAAATCACCCGTTAAAGATAAGAAAGAAAAACCACTTCCGAGATTACGTATTAGTGATTCAAGGCCACACAAATTTTATTGGAAAAAATTGTCTAGGTTTAAGGAAATAGATCTGGGAGTTGAGTATCTCAAAGTGGCATTGACCTCAAATTGGAACAGGTTTGGGTTCGGATTGCGATGGAACAGGTTAGGCTGCGGGTTGCGATGGAAAATGTAGTCATCAGTTTAAATTTAAAAAAACTACTCCCGCGATATTGAGTTTCAGAATTATAGTAAAAAAAAAGTTTTGATCAGAAAGAATTAGCCTATTCCGAGTTAAACGTCCCAGAACTTTGATTAAAAATTGAATTTAAAATTTTAAAAAACTACAATTTAAATTAAATTTTTTTTATTACTTTATTAAAAACTGAGAATTCGAACAAATCTTTTACAGGACTTGACCGGGAATTTACTTCCGATCTCAGAAAAATTGAAGTTTTCATTATTTTAATAATTTTTGATATTTCAAACATATGCAAAGCAATAATTTTCTCAATTTTTTCAAAAAATGGGAATGTTTTAAAACAATTATAATTTGGATTTAGAAGAAAAGAATTTTAAAGAATTCCTGTTCAAAGTCAGAATTTGAAAGTTTCCTCTTCCAAATTTTGGATAGAGAAAGTACCTCAAGTAGTTTTTAGAGTAGAAGTAGTATTTCAAAGAAGAAATATTGCTTAATTATAATAGAAAATTTTGTTACATTCTTCTTTTGTTAAAACTTATTTTTTTCTTTGAAAATTTATCATTTTATTTAAAAATTCATCTCTGGTTAAAGATGCAACTACTTTGTTGAAAATCAATTTTTTAAACTAAATATTCAACTTCCAGAAGAAAATTCGACTATTTTTCAGAAAATAAATTTTGTCTTGGTTAATAATTAGATCTTGATCAGAAAATTAAACTATACTATTTTTGGTTGAAAATGTGTCTTTTTCAGGTAGAAATTGAACTATTTGGTTGAAAATTGATATTTTTAATTAAGATATTAAACTAGTTGTTTAAAAATTTGTGAACTTTGTGAAAAATTCTCTTTTTTTGTAGAAAATTAATCTTTATGTTTGAAAATTAATTCCTTTAACTGAAAATTTGGATGTTCATTTTTGGTAGAAAATTACCTCTTTCTTTGTCACTTAATTTTCTTGTTTACAAATTCTTATTTTCGGTTAAAAATTCAATTATTCCGGTTGAATATTTATCATTTTAGTTGAAAATTTATCTTTTAATTTGAAAATAAAATTGCTTGCTTGAAAGTTAAATTCTTTTGTTACAAATTATTGTTTTGGTTGAAGATTCGTCATTTTAATTGAAGTCATCTCTGGTTGAAAATCAAGTTTTTAAATTAATAATTTAACTTTTAGTAGAAAATGAAACTTATTTGCTTAAAATCCGGTTTTTTGTTTGTTTGAGAATTATATTTTTAACAGAAAATTTAAACATTATATTTTTGGTTGAAAATGTATCTTTTTTTTGGATGAAAATTGAACTATTTAATTGAAAATTTATATTTTTTATTAAGATATTAAACTAGTTTTTTAAAAATTTATGAACTTTGTGAAAAATTTTCTTTTTTTTTTTGTAGAAAATTAATCTTTATGGTTGTAAATTCTTTTTTTTTGTATAAGTTTTAACTATTCCCGTCGAAGATTGATAACTTTAGTCAGAAACTTATTAGAGTGGCTGAAAATTAATTCTTTCAACTGAAAATTTAGATTTTAATTTTTGGTACCTCTTTCTTTGTTACTTAATCTTCTTGTTTACACATTCTTCTTTTCGGTTAAAAATTCAAGTACTCCCGTCAAATATTTATCATTTTTGTTGAAAATTTATCTTTTAAGTTAAAAATAAAATTGCTTGGGTGAAATTTAAATACGTTTGTTACAAATTATTGTTTTGGTTGAAGATTCATCATTTTAACTGAAAATTCATCTCTGGTTGAAAATTTAACTACTTGTTTGAAATTCAATTTTTTAAATTAATAATTTAAGTTTTAGTAGAAAATTAAACTATTTTGCTTAAAAATTATTATATTTCTGGTTGAAAAAATATCTTTTTTTATGATGAAAATTCCACTATTTTGTTAAAAAAAAAATTTTTTATTTAGAAATTAAACTAGTCTTATGAAAAATTATTAACTTTGTGTTGAAAATCATTTCCTTCAAATTAAAATTTAAAATTTTTTATTTTGATTAAAGATTTATCTTCTCTGGTTCAAGATTCAATAATTTTGATAATAATTTGTCTTTCTTAATTGAAAATTCAACCATTTCGTTGGAAATCTACATATTTTGTTTAAAAAAATCGATTTTTAGGTAGAAAATGATCTTTTTCTTTACAATTTAATCTTATTGTTCAAAAATTCTTCTCTTCGGTTTAAAATGCAGGTATTCCATTTAAATAGTTGCAAATTCATCCTTTATGTTGGAATTAAAATTGTCAGGTTGAGAGTTAATCTCTTTTGTCGAAAATTATTGTTTCAGTTAAAGATTCATAATTTGAAGTAAACATTTATTTCTATGGTTGAAATATGAGCTATTTGATTAAAAACTTCTGTTTTCTTTGGGCGGAAAGGAAGTTTTCTTGCCGAATATTTAACTTTTTTGTTGAAAATTTGTTTCTTCTTTGGTTTAAAATTATTCTGTCGTTTAATCTGAAAATGCAACTATTACTTTAGTTGAATATTGCATAATTATAGATAAAAACTGATTTTTTTTGGTTGAACATTCATTTTTTGATTAATATTTTAATTCTGTAGGTTTTGGTGGACAATTGATCTTTTTCAGTACAAATTAATTTTTGGTTAGTTTTTGTTGAAAATTTTTTTTGCCAACTAAAGTTTGACTTCCTTTTTTGGTTAAAAATTGATATTTTAAGTGCAAAATTTAAATATTTATTTTATTTTAAATCATTAGAATTATTAAATACTTTAAATAATTAATAAAAAAATGTTTTTTTAGGTCTCTACGGCGACAATGGAATTCTCCCAGCGAAGACGCAAGTGGATCTTAAACTTAAGGTTCCACTTTCTCAAAAGTTTATGCAAAAACCAACATTGGTCTGGTTTGCTCCCTATCTAGGACTGAATGTCGAGTACATGCTCGATGTTCTCGCTCTTTCAGGAATAATTTTGTCCTTTTTGGGGTAATTACAAAAAATATATGATGCAGGTTGTCTACTCTACCTGAAAAACCCTGGAATTGTCAATGAATTTTTTTAAAGTCAGGGAATCTTTTCGAGAATGTGTTTATTTTTTTTTTAATTTCAATATAAAATTAAGTAAAAATGATTCTTTATTGGTAAAAGTAGCTTTATATTAGTGAATTTTACTATTTTGTTGAAAATTCCTTCTTTCTTTTGGTTTGAAAATTAATTTTTTTAACTGCAAATTTAACCATTCTTTTTTTTGTTTGAAATTGAGCGTTATTATTTAAAAATTCCAGTATATGGTTGAAAATGCATGTATTTTGTTGGAAATTTAGCAGTTTGTTTGCAATATTGTGCACTCTCTTTTTTATTAAAAATTAAAATCTTGTTTAGTTCATCGTTTTAATTGAAAATTTATCTCTGGGTCAAGGCTGACCTTTTTTGTTGAAAATTGGGTTGTTTTTTAAATAATTTTTTAACTGTAAATGTGAATAACTATTCCATAATTTTTGTTGAAAATTCATCTTTTTGGTAAAAAAAATCAACTGTTTTATTTTAAGATGCATCATTTTAGATGAAAAGGTCGTCAATTTTATTGAAAATGTTAACTATTTTGTCAATTCTTTTTTTGGTTGAAAATTATTTTTTTTAAACTGAAAATGTAAATAACTATTATATTTGAAGCATTCCATCATTTTCGTTGAAATTGTTTATTTTTTGTGAGAAATTCCACTATTTATTTTTTTAACTGAAAATGTAACAATTCTAATTGAATATTCTATCATTTTATTAAAAAATTCATCTCTGTGGTTGAAAATTAAATTTTTTTTACTAGAAAATTTAAATATTCAATTGTTGACTAAACATTTATCTTTTTTAGTTAAAAATGCGTCTTTTTGGTAAAAAAAATCAACTGTTTTATTTTAAGATGCATCATTGGATTTGAAAAGGTCATCATTTTTATTGAAAATTTAACTATTTTGTAGTCAATTCCTTTTTTGGTTGAAAATTAATTATTTTTAAACTGAAAATGTAACAATTCTAATTGAATATTCTACCATTTCATTTAAAATTTCATCTCTGTGGTTGAACATTAATTTTTTTTATTAGAAAATTTATATATTCAATTTTTGACTAAACATTTATCTTTTTTAGTTAAAAATGCGTCTTTTTGGTAGAAATTAATCTTCTTGTTTGAAAATTCATATTTTTGGTAGAAAATTCAACTATTACAGGCTCGTAATTTTAGTTAAAAAATCATATTTAGTTAAAAATTGATCTTTTTTACTTTCTGAATTTAACTGTTTTCTTGCATAGTGGTCTTTTTTAGTATAAAATTAATCTTATTGCTTGAGAATTCATCTTTTTTGTTGAGAATTTTTCTTTTTTGTGAGAAATTACACTTTTATTTTTTTAATTGAAAATGTAACAATTCTAATTGAATATTCTATCATTTTATTTAAAAATTCAACTCTGTGGTTGAACATTAAATTTTTTAACTGGAAAATTTAACTATTCAATTTTTGGCTGACAATTCATCTTCTTGTTTGAAAATTCATCTTTTTGGTTGAAAATTCAACTATTACAGGCTCGTAATTTTAGTTAAAAAGTCATGTTTTGTTCAAAATTGATCTTTTTTACTTTCTGAATTCAACTATTTTGTTGAACAAAGTCTTTTTTAGTAGAAAATTAATCTTCTTGTTTGAGAATTCATATTTTTCATTAAAAATTTAAGTAGTACAGTTAACTATTTATCATTTTAGTTGGAAATTGATCTTTTTGTGTAAAAATAAAACTATTCGTGGTTGAAAGTTAAACTCTTGCTAAAATTAATGTTTTTAGTTTCACATTGATCTATTGCATTTGAAAATTCATCATTTGAATTCAAAATTAATTACTTAGAATCAGATTTTTTTGTTTGTTTTTTTTTGTGTGGAGAATTATTTATTCGAACTGAAAATTTAACTACTCTATTTTTCGTTGAGAAGCGAATTTTTTTAGTTTGAAATTCAACTGTCTTATTTTAAGATGCATCATTTTAGATAAAAAGGTCATCAATTTGATTGAAAATTGAACTATTTTGTCGTCAATTCGTTTTTTGGTTGAAAATTAATTTTTTTTAATCTGAAAACATAAATAACTATTATAATTGAAATTCCACTATTTATTTTTTTAACTGAGAAATGTAAGGATTTTGATTAAATATTCTAACAATTTATTTAAAAATTCATCTCAGAGGTTGAAAATTAAATTTTTTGACTGGAAAATTTAACTATTCAATTTTTGACTGACAATTCACCTCTTTTAGTTAAAAATGCCTCTTTTTGGTAGAAATTAATCTTCTTGTTTGAAAATTCATCTTTTTGGTTGAAAATTTAAGTATAACAGTTAACAATTCATCATTTTAGTTAGAAATTAAATTTTTTGTGTAAAAATAAAACCATTCTTGGTTGAAAGTTAAACTCCTGCTAAAATTAATGTTTTTAGTTTCGGATTTATCATCATTTGAATTAAAAATTAATTAACTTGGTTTAGATTTTTTTGTTTGTTTTTTTTTGCGTGTGGAAAATTATTTATTCGAACTGAAAATTTAACTACTCTATTTTTCGTTGAGAAGTTTTAGTTGTTGAAATTCTTTTATTATTATATTATTTTAAATGATGGAAAATATTTTAATGGCTCCCTACTGTGAAAAATTTTACCTGGAAAAAGCTTGAGATACCTGGGGAAAAAACCCCGGAATTTTCGTCCAGGATTTGAGTAGACATCCTGTTATAAAATCTCACGTTATTCTAGATTTTTCTCTAGATTTCATCCCTCTGATATCTTGTTTCCAGATTCGTATCTCAAAAGTTCTGCATCGCTCCTGTCTTCGCTGGATTGTGGGCCACCTATTATTCCTTGTATCAAGTGGGACAAATTTTTATGTGGTTTCAGTGGTGAGTGATTCAATATTTTATGAATATTTACTTATGCAGATGCATCTTATCAAACGCCCATGCTCTGCTGCATAAACCTTTCAATTTGTTTAAGTGTTAGTCAAGGCGATTTTATCATATTCTTCAACGCATAATGCCAGACACCCATTATGTAAGTTGTGAATAAACTTGAAATGGACGGAAGAAACTGATACTTAGAGGTGTTATTTCAAGTATCACGTATTCCAATTGTACTCATATATTTAGTTTGTGTTCTATTATATATTGATTTTGCATAATAATCATTAGTATTGAAATACCGCAGCATTTTAATCTTGTAACATTTTTAACATAAAAACTTTTATACACGGGATAAAATAGTATTTCGGATACAAATTTTATATTTTCAAATTTATTAAATATTTATTTAAAACAGTAAAATCTATTTTCTACAATAAAAGATGACTTTTTAACAAAATGTTAAAAATTTTTTACAAAATAATTAAGTTTTGAACATAATAGTTTAATTTGCAACCTCAAAAGATGAAAAGCTAACAGAAAAGTGTCATAGTTTATACAAATTGTTGAACCTGTAAGCCAAAAAACGTATTTACTCTGCAAAAATTGATTTTTCAGACCAAAATATGACTTTTCAACAAATATTTAAATATTTACAATCAAAAATTAAAATGTTAACAAAGCTTTTACCAAAATAGTTGAATTATTAATTTCAAACGATTAATTTTAAACAAACTAATTAAACTTTTAACTAAAGAGATGAGTTTTTAAATAAAAATATAAATCTTTAAGAACAAAAAAAAGAATTCTTAACCAAGCCAATCAACCAAATCCTTAAAAAAAACTTGAATACTCAAACAAAGAGGAATTTTTAACCAAAAAGTGGCATTTTTTTTCTCGAAAATGACATTTCTACTAAAACAGATGAATTTTTATATCTAAAAGATAAATTTTGTGAAAATATTTGAATTTTCGGTTAAAAAAGATTTCAATTGACTTTTTACGTTGAAAAT
>JAAAKG020014685.1:0-20731 GCA_010014905.2 Druon quercuslanigerum | reverse complement strand
TACTGAAAAAGGAAAATATACGGATTAAATTTTGCTAACCAGAGTACAATTTCTTATGTTAAAATTGTTTAAATATTTTTTTAAATTGAATTTTGATCAACTGAGTTCTATCAGCTTCACCTACTTTGAAGTACTTATCAGATAAATGAATACTTTGTTGAATTAAATTATTCACGTTTCTTCTATTTTCCTTAAAATCCAGTAAGATAAAATTTAATAATAGCACTATCATAAAAATACATTTACCTATTTATTATATATACATTACATTTTTATTTTTATTTTTTCAATAATTACATTTTGCAAAGAGATTCAGCAAACGCAAAAATTACTTGATCAAAAAAAAAGAAGGCATTAACTTTTTTCGAAAAAAGATTAATTTCGAGGAGTACAATATTACATTTTTCATAAACTTAGGAAGTTGAGATTCCTATGCAAACAGGTTAAAATATTTTTTTTAATTTTATCAACAGAAATTGCGCTTCTATTGAAAAAAATTAATATCTGCTTCTAACACTTTCAAAACATTTTTTTTTGTTTAAAAAATATTTTTTTAAGCAAAGATTTTTAGCATATCCATACAATTATTTTATAGAAAAACAAAAAAAAAATCGGCATAGGCTTTTTTCGAAGAAACAAATAATTTGAAGGGTATCATATTACAGTTTTAGATATTCTGAGAATTATATCAACAGAAAGTGCACTCCTATATAAAACAAAAATCTCTGTTCCTTACATTTTCAATACATTTTCATTTTTATTTTAAAAAAATAATAAGATCATATTAAATTTTATTTAAACAACTGAAGTTGACTTTTCAATGTAGAGCAGATTAAAATATTTTTATAATTATATCAACATAAATTGTACTGCTATTTGAAAAAATTAATTTCTGGTTCATAAATTTTTAATACATTTTCATTTTTATTTTCAAAAATAAAAAGATTTTTCTGAGACCTTTAACCACGTATAAAATTATTTTATAAGAAAAAGACAAACAAGGCATTACATTTTTTCGAAAAGGGGCAGAGCCTAAAATATGAAAAATTCGGAACTGCACACTTACCCCCTCCCCCCCTACCAGCCCTAAAATAATAAATTAAATAGTTATTATCTTCTTTCTCCTGTTCTTTCCGTTGTTGTTTAAAATTCATTTATTCATTCAAAATTGTATGCAAAGATGATTAAAATGCCAAGGTTTTCTGATTCAAATTTCTAACGAGCGAAAGTTAGTTTTTTCATTGGATCCCGCATTATCGCCGTAACAGAAAAGCTATAGCAGATGCTAAATTATTTTAAAAAATGTTGATAATAGACCTTCAAATATTGGAAAAAACTTATTTCTTTTAATTTGGTGAAAAAACTAGTTTTAAAAATAAGAAATTTTATACTACAAAATTTAAAATCAGAACTGCACAAAGCGTGTCGACTGGCCCACAATTTTTGGTCTGAAAAGGCCATAATTTCAGGGTGTATATTATATTTTTATTTTTATGTTTAAAAAATAATTAAACCCTGAAAAGGTGTGAATCTAAATATAAATATATTTTATAGAAAAACGATAAAAATAGGCTATACGTTTTTTCGAAAAAGGAATAATTTTAGAGACTATCATATTACATTTTTCTCAAGTTGATGAACTAGAGTTTTTCATGTCTAACAGTTTATTTCTCTTAATGAATTGATAAAATTGCACTTCTATTGAAGAAAAAAAAATCTATTTCTTATATTTTCATTTTTTTTTAATAATTAGACTTTGCAAAGACCCAAAGACCTTAGGCAACCTATAACTTTATTTGATATGGAAACGACAAAAAGGCATATCAATAAAAATTGTGCTATGATATAGATGAGAAGTTAATACTGTGACAGTTACTTCACCAAAAATCAAACTAATCGCTACTTCTTACTTGTAAGATCATTTTTCATTTTACATTTTTTCAAAAAAATGACTTGTTTTTAATTGCTCTAGCCAGCTATAAAAATTGATTATAAATAAATGCTAATTGCTACTCTAAATATTACAGTAAAAAAGTTTTAAATTATATGAATAAGAAGTCTTTAAAAAAAAACACAATATCTACTTTTTATTTTTTCGATAGAAATATTCTTTAAGAACTTCAAATTAAAAATAATTAAACACAACAAAATAATACAATTTTGTACTTACACAATCCTGCAATTTGTACTCACCTGAAACAGTCAAACAAAGAATTTTAGTCAGACCAGTAGTTTTTAGTTTTGAAACAAAAGATTTTTTAAAAAATCATTCATTTTTTTTGATTCGAACAAAGGGTGCGATACGCAAGCAAATTCAAGACCAAAAAATTGGACCACCCTATTGAATACGAAATCCGAAAACTGGAAAGTATCCGAAATGGATTACTAATTGTCAATAACTTAATTTGAAAATTCCTTAATTTTTCCAAATTGTATCCCTAACTGAAATATTTTCACACTAAAGTCAATACATAAAATAGAAATGTTGAAAAAATAATTTAAAAAATGAATTGTGTTTGAAATGAATTGGCCAAATCAAGCTGTCGGCGTTCTCTGTTTAGCTAAATGAACGTTTATATTTACAGAAATGGGTACACAACCGCAGGTTATGTGACAAAGTGCCATGGTTTGAACTTGGCCCGAAGCCAGAAATTTAAATCGTATACAAGTAGTCGAAATTACGTGAAAGGTCTTGTCGAAAACTCTTTGAAATTTCATGTTTACCAAAGAAAAATTAAAACAAAATTTTTAATTATGTAGGGAGGAATACCCTACAATAGATAGTGATCCTACAATAGATAAACATTACCTAAAAATACTAATGAATGTTATACAACAAATTTTGTTTCCCAAATAAATATATTATCCACTGTTTTTAAACCAAATTGTTGATTTTTCAGGCTTTATAATTCCAGAGTTTGGTATATTTTTTGGCTAAAAATTCACCTTCTAAAAATTAATCCTTTTGGTTTAGATATTCATTTTAGTAATGTAAAAATTATTCTATTTACTTCCTTAAAAATAGAGGAATTAATTCTTTCAAATTAGATTAAAACATTTTAAAGCAATAAACGAAAATTTTCTACCAAGAACTGAATTTTTAAACCAAAGATGAGTTTTCAAAAAATAAGTTGAGTTTGTAAGCGTAAAAGTATATTTTTTAAAATTTCATTCTACAACCAAACAGTTGAAGTTTCAATTAAAAGAGGCGATTTTCATTAGAGTTGAATTATAATTAAATTATGAATCTTCCAAGATAAATGTTGAAGCTTAAAAAATAATTTTTCTAGAGTTACATTTTTAACCAAGAAAAAAAAATTACAAAAATTTTGAAATTTTTAGGATAGCAAGTGAAATTATTTACAGTAAAGTTCATTTTAAACCTAGTATTTACATTTCCAAAAAAAAGACGAATTTTTTTTAACGAAGTTGACTTTTCAACAAAAATATTACATTTTATACAAAAAGTTTATTTTTAACCAAATATTATCATTTTTATCCAAAGTATTCCAGTCTCAAACTGCAAAGAAGAATTTTATACAAAGCAGTTAAACTTTCAAGCGGAAAATATTGAATTTTTAAGAATAATGCTCATTTTCAACTAAATAACTAGATTTTTAACAAAATTTTTCCACCTTCATCCAGAACAGAATATATTTCCACAAAACAATTGAATTTTTGGCAAAAAATATGAAATTTCTACCAAAGAGAGGAAGTTTTAGACCCAAAAGGACGAATTTTCCACTAAACAGTTGCATTTTTAACACTTTGGATTTTCATTTGGATTTTCAAACTAGATGATTAATTGTTATACACAAAAATTAATTTTCTAACAAAAAAACTAATTTTCTACGAAATGCGTGAATAATTCGATTTTAGAACAAAGAGATGAATTTAAAAAAAACATTTTTTACATATTCGTTAAACCTGCACCCAAATAATTAAATTTTTAAATAAGAATAATTGTCAAACCAAACAAATCAATTTTCAACCAAACAACATTAATTTTCTATGGAAGGTTGCATTTTCAACAAATGATTTGAGTTTTCAAGCTAAAATTGAATTTTTCTTGTGCTTTAAATTTTATTTCAAGCAACCAAATAGTTAAACAATCAAAGAAAAGATGCGATTTATTTCTAAAAGTTTGATTTTTACTCAGAGATTTGAATTTTCTACCAAAGAGACGAATTTTCAATTTATAAAAAAAAAAATAATTAATTAATTAAACGAATCTGTAGAATTTTCAGACTAGGAGAAAAAATGTCTTAATAAAGGTTCTTTTTAACCAAGTAGTTACATTTTTTAAACAAAAAGAGCAATTTTCAATCCAAAAACATAAATTATTTTTAAAAAAAATATTTGATGCCAAAAAGTTAACTTTAAACAAAAAAGTAGTTTTTGGACCAAAAAGTTACATTATCAACGCAATACTTAAACACTTATCAAGAAAAGTTTAACCTTGTAACCAAGCAGATAATAATAACCAAATGCAATTTCAGTCAAAAAATATGAAATTTTTACCAAAAGAGATAGATTTTCAATTAAAAATGACAAATTTTCTGTAAAAAAGTAGAATTTCTATGAATTTTTTAGAAAAAAGGTAATTTTGGAAGAAAAAAGTGCAATTCCTAACAAGATTGTTAAATTTGGTAAACAAAAGATAAATTATACACCAAACATATAACAGCACATTTTTTATTTAAAAAAATTAACTTTAAACAACAACAAAAATTGTACCAAAAATAGAATTACGCACTTATAATTCTGAAAGGATCAATTGCTAACAAAGAAGTTAATTTTCTACAGAGGGGGATGATTTTTCTACCATAGAATATGAATTTTCATTGATTTGTCCAGTAAAAATTCAACAAAATGGTTAACATTTTTAACAACGACAAATCATCTTTAACCAAAAACTGAATTTTTTTCCAAAGTTGATCGAATTTGTAAATTAAGCCAATTACCGGAAACTCGAAAAAAAGATGACCTTTTAAGAAAATAGTTCAATTTTTAACCCAAATAATTAGATTTTCATGGACAAGTAATTAACTTTTAACCAAATAAATCAAATTTTTAAACTAAACAAAATCAATTTTTAACAAAATAGTTCAATTTTTAACCAAAATAATTAGATTTTCATGGACAAGTAATTAACTTTTAACCAATAAATCAAATTTTTAAACTAAACAAAATCAATTTTTAACAAAATAGTTCAATTTTTAACCAAAATAATTAGATTTTCATGGACAAGTAAATAACTTTTAACCAATAAATCAAATTTTTAAACTAAACAAAATCAATTTTTAACAAAATACATAAGTTTTCCTCCAAATAATCGAATTATAACTTCTAATAGGAAAAAGAATTTTTTACAAAATAGTTTACTAAGTTGTTGAGTTTAGCCAAATAGTGGAATTTTTAACCAAAAATACAGTAGTAGACTTTTTAATAAAAATAGCAATCTTTCAATCGAAGCGATGACTTGTTAACGACAATAGTAGAATTTTAAGCAAAAGTGATTAATTCTGAATCACAAATATAATAGTAGACTTTAAATGAAAGAGATTTAACATTTAAAAAACAAGTACTAGGATTATTTTTTGAGTTCTTATAATTTAATTCGCATTTGGGTGAAAAAAGGGAAAATTTCTTGAAAATATTGAAAACACAATTTTAACTGTGTTTAAGGTCATGTGAGCGTAACCTTACAATTTGTAAACAATTTTTTTGAAACTATACTTACGTTCACACGAAATGCGATATCGAGTTAAAATTTTAGGAAATTAAATCGCAACCACTAAGAAATCTTTGCCAGGTTCGAAAATTTGACATTTATAAAAAAAATTGTAAACAATTTTTTTGTTGCTTTTTTACAATTATAAGAATTTAGGACCAGACAAACGTTCCTTAGTGCTTCTCAATCAGTTTCCAAAAATTTCAACTCGGTAACGCTTGTCATTTGAAAAAAGGTTGGAATTGAAGAAATGTGAAATTTTTAATGTCTTATTTTTTCCAAGCAAACATTCTCTACAGCTCTTATGTTTCCAATTTTTAAAATAACTAAATAATCTTTAATAATAATTATTTCTTTAAAAAATGTTTTGTTAAAAAAAATTGTTCTCACAATTTCAGAAATAGAAAAATTTACATTCTAATTTAGAAACAATGGAGTTTTAGAGAATGTTTTTCCTGAAAAACAAGCTATTATTTATTTAAATGCAATCACTCTTAAAAAATTGGTAAGAAAATATGGCCAGGAATAACTTAATTGCAAAAAACTTCGTAAAACTGAATGTTTTTTGTTAAGTTCAATATTTTTTATAAAAAATAATGTTCAGATATCTGATTTTTAGCACAACAACTATCTTAAAGGGCATTTGAAGCATAACGTAGGAATGCTTCCTCTTGCAGGGTATAAGAGCTTTATTGGGTTGAGAATTTTTAACTAAATTTAATACCTTTTAACAAAAAGGATGTCTAGTTAACAAAAACAGTCGAATTTTTTAAATCAAAATTGATGAATCCTGTAAAAAAATATAATAGCAGACTTCTGATAAAAGAGATTTAACATTCAAAGATAACTAGAAGCATTTTTCATAAAGTCCTTAAAATTCAGATAGCATTTAAGTAAAAGACAAAAACAATTAATTATCTTAAAAACATGGAAAACACAATCAAAATTTTGTTTAAAAACTTATTTATTGTATGCTAACGATTACCGAACATTTGAAGCATAACGCAGAGAAAGATTATTTATTAATAAAAATAGGAGCATTTTTAATAACAAGTAATGAATTTTAAACTAACAATAGAATATCAGACTTTTGATCAAAAAGAATTAACATTCAGAGATAACTAATAGCATTTTTATCGGGTTCTTATTATTTTCTTCGCATTTTAGTGAGAAAATAACAAAAAAGGGCAAGTTTCTTGAAAACACGGAAAACAGAATCTAAATTGTGTTTGAAAGACTTCTTTATGTCATGCTCAATATTAAGAAAGATTTGAAGCAGAACGCGGTGAAGTTTCCTCTTACGCGGAAATTTCCTCCTAGCCCTTTATACGACTGAGTCGAACTAATTAGAACAGAAGCGTAGTGCTAGTACATCGGGTCATAAATCAGGACCAGGTGTACCCTGAAAAGTCCAGATTCCACGTCTTGCAGTCGTTCAGGGAACAATTTCTCTCGATGAGCACATTACTGTTTCATTATTACTTTTTAAACGTACTTTTTAATTGAGTATATTGCTTTTTCAAATAATTTTTTGTTTAATTTGAATATTTCATTAGAGAATATATTATGTCTGTGACGAAAATAGTTTATCTACTGAAATTAAAATTCACAGCTCAAGAGTCCAAGATGGTCTCAAAAGAGGGTAAATAGGATAGTTTTTCACGCAAATATGGGAATAAATTCCTGTTTTTAAAAGCGACTTTTTCACCAAAATAACTGAATTTTGAACTCCAAGGACCAATTTGCAACACAAAAATTAGAATTTACAAACAAAAATTGAAATTTGAAAGGGAATACTTAAATTTGAAACTAAATAGTAAATATTTTCAATTAAAAAGATGATTTTTTATCCAAATATATAATTAAAGACTTTTGAATCTAAAAAATATAAGTGTTGAAAAAAATGAAGAAATTTTTGACAAAATACACGAATTTTTCACGAAATACTTACAAGCTAAAGTGGCAAATTTTCTGCAAAAAAGTCGCAATTTTTACTGAAAAATATACATTTTTAACAAAAAGGTTAACTGAGTCAGCGAAATCGGTAAATTTAAAAAATATTTAATAAAAACAAACGATTAGTTAAATTTTGTGTTTATAACATTAGTTTTTAATACAAAAAGATTTCGAGGAAAGAAATCCATCTTAAAATTAAAAAAAAATGGTTTTTTGAAAAAGAAGTTCAGATTTCAAGCAGCTACTAGAATTTTTCACCAATGAAGATGAATTCTCAAAGAACAATGTAATGTTTGACACTAAAACCAAAAAATATGTTTTTAATCGAAAAACAAATAAATTTAACGGAAAAACATTAATTTAAAAAAATACTTTTATACTTTATCAAAACAGATTAATTTTTAACCAAACCAACCTTAACCAAAAGAGATAAATTCCGGACCTAAAAAATAATAGCAGACTTTTCAATCAAAGGAGAATTTCAATTTACAATAAAAGTAGTTAGTTTGTCAGCCTATAGGACCAACTTGTAATCGAAACATTAAAATTTTTATTTAAAAAAGATGGATTTTCAACAAAATAATGAAATTTAAAAAAAATTTGGTTTAAAAGGTTTTCAAATTAAATTTTTGTTTTAAAATTTTCAAACAAACCTGATTATTCCATTCAAAAAATAAAAATTTTGACCAGAAAATATGTATTTTCAACAAAAAAGTTTATTTTCAAGCAAACAGTTGAATTTTGAAAGAAAATATTCAATTCTCTAGACAAAAGACGAAATTTCTACAAGAACCTTGAATTTTTAACACGACAATATGCATGTGTAAGCATGTGAAGAGGCATGGATTTGTATCTGCCAGATCATTGTGGCTTAGAATGAAAGGGGTACTCGAACTATAGCCAGGGGTAGATAGCAATTCACATAGTAGTCAAGGGTTCAGTAAAGGTATTTATGAGAGAGCAAATACAGCATGTCAAGAGACATAAATGTGTATCTCTCAGACTGTTGTGGGTTATAATTGAAGTAAGAATATAACTACGATCAGAAGTGTATTTGACAGAAGTAGATAGTAATTCCCATAGTAGTCAAGCGGTGAGCCAGGTTATGAATGAGGGAGCAAGACAGCATGTCAAGAGACATGGATTTGTATCTTCCAGATTGTTGTGGGTTAGAATGAAAGTGTGACTCGAAATACAGTCAGGAGTAGACAGTAATTCACATCGTAGTCAAGGGTTGAATAAAGCTATTCATGAGAGAGCAAAGACAGCATGTCAAGAGACATGAATGTGTATCTCTCAGACTGTTGTGGGTTATAATTGAAGTAAGAATATAACTACGATCAGAAGTGTATTTGACAGAAGTAGATAGTAATTCCCATAGTAGTCAAGCGGTGAGCCAGGTTATGAATGAGGGAGCAAGACAGCATGTCAAGAGACATGGATTTGTATCTTCCAGATTGTTGTGGGTTAGAATGAAAGTGTGACTCGAAATACGGTCAGGAATAGACAGTAATTCACATAGTAGTCAAGGGTTTAGTAAAGGTATTAATGAGAGATCAAAGACAGCATGTCAAGAGACAATGAATGTGTATCTCTCAGATTGTTGTGGGTTAGAATGGAAGTATGAATAGAATTACGGTCAGAAGTATATTTGACAGAAGTATAAAGTTAATCCCATAGTAGTCAAGCGGTGAGCCAGGTTATGAATGAGGAAGCAAGACAGCATGTCAAGAGATATGGATTTGTATCTTCCAGATTGTTGTGTTATAATGAAAGTCGGAATCAGAAAATTATTTATTATAGCGTGCTACGCTTTAGTTGATGGAGGTAGGAGTGAAGTAAATGACGCCTTATAGTACACTTTAAATCATACTATAGTTACTTAAGATCATTGGGAAAGAATAATTCTACTAGGAGACATGAATTAATGAGTTGGAGTTCAACCTTACGGTACAGAAAGTGTTCTAGTGGTTTTAAAGATTCAAAAACAAATGGTAACGGAATCTGATTGGTTAGCGGGTGCTTCAAAAAGGGCTTATTTATTACAAAAACTTGGTAAGGTCAAGGTTGAAGAAGAAAGAGGTATCAGCTTAGTGAGTTAAATAAGCAAACTATATACAAAAATACTTGTTCATAGGGTAATAAAAACAAGACCAGAAAAAATATGGAATGTCCAATCTGGATTTATGCCAGGAAGATCATGCGTGGAGCAGATATGTAGCTGGAGACAGGCGCCAGAAGAAAGTTTGAAAGTGAAAGAAAAAGTTACCTGTGCATTTTTTGACCTAAAAAGAACGTTTGAAAAGGTTCATTAATAATTTATTATTAACTATTTTCCTGTGTAATCACTATTCTAATTAGAATCGATAAAATAATTAAAAGATAATATGTCTAAGAACGTATAGAACTGTAGCTTCACTTCAAATATCAACTTTGGAGTTGAGCTTTAGATTTGAGGAATTTAGGAATGGGGAGGAAGTGAGCAATTTTCCAAATTCTCGAAGTTCATACAATTCTGCACTCTGCCAAACTTTCTCAGACTCATTTCCACTCTTGCCAGTGAAGCATCAAACTCTATTCTCGGGTCATATAGTTTCCAACGTTACCTGAAATGCACAAGATGGAAGAACTATTGTAGTACAAATAAAATAGGTAGATAAGAAACCTATATCGACCGGCTGTTGACAAATAAAACTCGAGGAAAAAGTGCTAGAGTGGTACAAGCTTTATGTCTCGATGCACTTCTGTTGCCTAGAGGGCACCTAAAAGTCTATAGAAGTTCCTCAGGGTAGCTGATGTGTAGATCTCATCGCTGCGTTCGTAAACCTGAAGTCAATCAGGTCAGAGATCTTCTTTTCTCCTCGCTGAAAAGACTTTGTTTTGTCGACGAGTAGAGGCTCCGTAATAGCCACCATTCTTCTGCAAAGCTTTAAAAAGCTTTAAAGAGCGTTCTGAGCCTACCCCGTTTTCCAAAATAGATAGATTTTCAAAAAAATATATAAATTTTCAACCAGAAAGATGAATTTTCAACAAGATATGTGAATTTTAATCCGAATATTTGAATTTCCAATGAAGAATTGAATGGTTTATATTTCAACATGTAATCTTCACCATTCTTCGGAAAAGCTTCAGAAAACTATAAAGCGTTTTTTAAGCCTTTTCTATTGTAAAGAACACACTTTACGATCCTAAACTTTCTAAATACATCGGAAATATGGTGATTTTTTTACAAAAATAGGAAAATGTGGTATTTTATATCAAATTTACAGTCAAAATATAATGTATTACATTTTCGACAAAATATCAAGATAAAAACTTACTTTGAACAAATAAGCTGATTTTTCACCAGAAGAAAGAATTTCTAAAAGGGAATATTAATTAGCTATTAAAAAGACAAATTTTTAACAAAATACATGAATATTTAACCAGAAACAAAATAGTCAAATAGTAACAGTTAAATAAATACAATTAATAAAACTACAAAACAGTGGAATTTTCAAACTAAAATTCTCAACAAAATAGTTAAATTTCTAACCCAAAGTATTAAATTTCTAACGAAATAGTAAATTTTTACCCAAGCAGTGGAATTTTTATTCCAAAAGAACAGAAAAATTATTTTTTTAAGAAAGACATAAGAGTTTTCAGAAAAAAGTTACTTTTCAACAAAGCAGTTCAATTTCCAGTTGAAAAAATAAATGTTTAGCACATAGTTACATCTTTCAGCCAAAAGGAGAATTTTGTATACAAAAATTTAATTATTAAACTAAAAACGTAAATTGTAAACGAAAAACTTAATTTTAACCAAACAGTTAAATTTTTAGTTAAAGAAATTAATTTTCGACCACAATGATGGAATTTTTAATTTGAACGGCTAACTGGTTGCACAACCCTTGAATTTTTAAATAAGAACTATAACGTTTCAACAAAATTGTTAAATTTTTAGCAACAAAACTAAATTTTAAACCAAAACATAAAAATATTGGATTAAAAATATGGTTTTTTAACCGTGTATAGAATTGCCAGAGTAAAGATCCTTCGACTTGAGTTCGACTTCGTGATGTCTTGAGTTCGTCTTCAAGACATTGATGTCTGGCTTCGTCTCGAAATTGAGGCGAGACATAAGCCTTCGTCTTACGTTTACGGTCAGGGAAGGTAAGACAGCGTTTATATGTTTCAATTCGAGCCCTGTTTTGGCTAAGACGACATTTACTTGTCTCAAGACGAGCCGTGTCTTAGCTGAGATGGTCGAACCTTTTTCGACCTATAAATGAAACTAAAATTGATGAATGAAAATTTTTAATTATTACATTAGATATTTTTAATAAAAAAAATTCAGATTGTGTGGTTCTGAAGGAGTATAACTCTTAAAAATTTTCTTAAAAAAAATAAAATTGTAACTTTCTAGAATAATCTCATAAGCCGTTAGAAATACGTAAAAAATAACATAAATATATGCCTTCAAGATATAGAAAATTGTCTTTAAAGACATATAAACTTGTCTCCAAGACATCGGAACTTCTCTACGAGACATAGAAACTTGTCTCTAAGACATAGAAACTTGTCTCCAAGACATAAATTGAAGTCTGTCTCCGTCTCAAAACTGAGACGTGCTCTAGTCGACCTTTTCGACTTCAGAATGTCTTGATTGTGAGAAATTGAAGCGAATTGTTACATGGCTTAATTTGTAAGCCAAAAAAAATAAATTTTTATCACAAAAGTTGAATTTTCAACCCAAGAATCTACATTTTTAACTGAAAAGTTCGTTTTCAGCCTATTCGTATACTTTCCACTGAAGCAGTCGCACTTTTCAAAAAAAGAATACTTTTGTACAAAACGATGGAATTATCAAACCGAAAATATAAATTTTATACAAATAAGTTAATTTTTCAACAAACGTTTAAGCTTTTGAAGGGATGAACAAAAAAAAATCAGAAAAGATAAATAATCAACAAAGAAGTGAATTATTAACCAAGAAAGATGACCTTTTTAGCAATAAAGACGAATTTTCAATGAAAATGTTTAAAAAAAATGAAGTTTCAAGTAAAATAACCATATTTCAACCAAAAATCGATTAATTGAATATTCAGTTTAAAAATAAATTAATCGCATATAAATAAAATTCTTACTATTTTAACTTAATATTTAAATTAAAAAAAGTTAAACTTCCAACAAAAAAGCTGAAGTAAATACATAGTTGAATTTTTGGCTACAAAATATGAATTTTTAATAACACAGTGCAGAGTCCACTAAACAGTAAGTGATTTTTTTAACACAATATTTGAATTCTCAAGCCAAAAATATGAATCTTTAAAATCGATTTTTTTTCTTATTAGGTTTCTAATAAATCCGCTCGCATTTTAGCGAAAAAACGAGAAAAAGGTGAAGTTTTCTGAAAACATGGGTAAAAAGAGGGATTTTTGAAAAAAGGCGAAAAGAGGGAAATAGATGCACGAGTGTGAATTCTGAAAGAAGCTCAGATACACATGTCGCACAGAGTATTTTCAGTTTGTGCGACCTGTGTTTCTTGCTCTTGAAAATTAAATATTTTTTCCTTAAATCTTTAATAATTTTATCTTGTTGATGGTTTGCAACTTGAAATTCCCGCTTTAATTTTAATCTTTATTTTGGCTTTAAAGAAGCCTCTTTCAGTAAATTATAAGGAAGCCAATTACAGAGATGAGAACTCATGAAAAAACTTGGGCATCGCGAATCAGTTCAAGTATCTTCGTACAGACAGAGAATTACCGTTCGAGTAATATCCAAACTCGAGGCATGTATAATTAACTTTTCAAGTACGCGTAGCCTCTCGAGAAAGTAACTGTACCCATCCATGTGCGCTGAAGTTTTTTTACATTCCAATAACGAGTTGCTTTACTCAGAAAAATCCCTGATGAAAAAATTATAGTAAATTATGGAATTTGAGAGACTCTTCATACTGAGAAACTCTATCACCAAATTTAATAAACCTTTCTCTTAAATTCTATCTTTCGAGGAATCTTATATTTTTTTATAATATTTTCATTGATTTCGAGACTGACTGATAGAATGTTGTAAAACGTGTTGGTCTTTCTAAAAAAAAAAAAATTTGTATTAAGTGGTATTAAAATAGTTGAATAGAAACATATTGCGATAAAGATGACAGAATTGTAAAGAAAACTTGTTAAAATTGTGTATACAGAAAACAGACCGAAAAGTGATGAATCATTTTTTAATCAAATTTTATACAAATTTTTTAAGCTCATATAACTTTTTTTACATTTGTAGCATACAAATAAGAAATTGTGTATTTAAAAAAGTTGGAATGCAGAATAATTTGCAGTAAAATTGTCGTTTCAGGATAAAAACTTTTGAAAGGAAGATTGCAGGTTTAACTGAAATGGTGGAGCCAAAGTGGGATTTCTGGTATCATCTTCAAGCTGCAGAGAGTACGCTAAAGCAAAGGGAATGAATAAAATGAGGCAAACTACACTCATTCAGTCTTTGATTTTTTCTTGTTTTTCAAGAAGGTTCTTGACTTTCTTCTGAAAGCATACCACAAGTGATAAACTTGTTTTTTCCATTTGTATTGTAATTTTTATTTTGTTTTTAGTTAAGAGAATCTTTTTGTTGAGTAGAATAGGAATCATATTCACGAATGGTAACAAAGCAGATGAATTTTTAATAAAAATTGATGCATTTATTACAAATTAGTTGAATTTGCTACAAGGAATCTGAATTTTCAGCCACTAAACCAATAATTATAAATCTAAAACAGGCGTTTATAATAAATTATTTGAATTTTTAATTGAAAGGAACAGATTTTCAATCCAAATAGACACATTTTTGATTAAAGAGTTAGGATTTTCACAAAATAATAATTTTTTTACAAAAAACTTGAATTTTGAGAGAATAATAATAGTTTTTTCAAAAAACTGTTGCATTTTTAAATAAAATTATCAATCTTGAAAAAAAAAATTATTTTTAACAAAGATGTCCAATTATCGAACAAATTGTTTATTTTTTTATTAAATAAGAATAATTCTTAAGAAATAATATGATAGTTGATGTGAACCAAAAATATTTTTTAATTATAAATAATCAAAACAGCATAATTGTGTCAAAAACATAAATTCTAAAGGAAAAATGTATTAGTTCATATTTAAACCAAACAAGATTTTTACTTTAAATAGATTCAATAAAAAATGAAAAATTCTTATCAAAGTAGTTAAATTTAAATTTATTAAATTATAATAATAATAATATCAAATATAAATAAATATTAGAAAATATATAATATTAAATTTACGTTTAAATTTATAAACAAAAAATGTAAAATTTATCTGAAAAGAAATGGATGTTTGAGCAAAAAAAAACTTTTATTTTGAACTTGAAATTCTGAACTAACAAGATTTATCTCCAACTAATCAAATAAATTTTTACGTAGTGGTTTAACTTTTAACGAAGCAGTTGAATTTTCAACCATAATATATATATTTTCAGGCAAAAACTTTTCTACCAAAAAAGTGGAATTTTAAATCCATAAAAGAATTATTTTTAATCCAACATGACAATGATGTAATAGAATTTTTAACCAAAAAATTAATTTAAAAAACAGTCAAATTACTAAGGCAAGTGCATAAAAAACAGACATACAAAAAAATTACATTATTCTTAAATCAAATTGTTGAATTGTCATCTAACAACAATCAAATTTTTAATAACAATAAAGCATTTTTCATTAAAAAGAAGTAGTATTTTAACAAACTACATAAATTTCTATCTGTCTTGGTACATTTAAAATAAAAAAAATCAATTTTTAAGCAAAAATGGAATTTTTGAAAGTTGTATTTAAGAAAATTAAGCTTTTTTTTTAAAAAACGATTTTTATCGAACTTGTTGCATATTTCACCGAAAAGATGAATTTTCTACAAATAAAATCAATGTTTAATATTTTAATAATTACAAAGAAGAGTGAATTACATAAAAAAAAGTTTACAAACAAATTCATACTTTGACGATTTTTTCATAAATAGGCCTAATTTTTTGCCGCAAAAAACTATAAACGTATTTTAGAGGACTCCTTGCTGTCATATTTCTTACAGTGGAAAAAATCTCAATTATGCAGACAATTTTGATAAAAAATGCACATTTTCTCTATTTTTTCATGAATAGGGTTCATTTTTTTGCGGAATCAACTCGAAATGTTTGACCAAAGTGTCCTTAATATCATATTATTCACAATAACAATGATTGTTAATTTAACAAACAGTTTCCGTAAACAAATGTAAAGCTTCACAATTTTTTTATTTTATGAATTGACTTCATTTTTTTACGGAATCAACTGGAACTTATTTGCCCAAAACTTGTTGCTGATAAATTTTTTATATTAATAGAAAAACTTATTTCTTTAAACAAAAATTACTCTTCTTCATGAAAAAGTGGTAAAAACGTGCAATTATTTATATAAAATTGTTCAAATAATTGATAGTGGAAATTATTTAAACTAATTTCAAGTGCACATTATTATTAACTAATTGCAAGTGCGCATAATCATCTGTCGTATTTCACACAAAATCTATGGATTGAAAACAACTTATCATTGCGAATCACGAAAAAAAAACTTTCGTTTAACAGTTTGTACATAACATTAAAAATTTATTTTACTCATTGAAAAGTTAGAAAAAATACAGTTTAAACTTTATTTTTATATGACACATTTTTCTTCAGTCAGAGGGAAATATTCGCAGTAACTAGTTACACCAGAGAGGTGATTACATTATTTCCCACAACCCACTTCCCATTTCCTGTAGATTTTTGGAATATTACGCTGATGAAAAGTGAGATGTACCGACCACTTAATTTACAATGTACCGACCACTTAGGGTAAGATTTACCAACCACTTAATTTACGATGTACTCACCATTTGGGGAACGATGCACCGACCATTTAGGTTACGATGTATCGACCACTCAGGTTACGAAGTATCGACCACTTAATTTACGATGTACTAACCATTTGGAGTACGATGTACCGACCACTCAGGTTACGATGTACCGACCACTCAGGTTACGATGTACTGACCACTTAATTTACGATATACTAACAATTTGGGGAACAAAGTACCGACCCCTCAGGTACGATGTATTGACCACTTAGGTTACGATGTAACGACCACTCAGGTTACGATGTACCCACCACTTAGGCTACGATGTACAGACCACTCAGGTTACGATGTACTGACAACTTAATTTACGATGTACTAACCATTTGGGGTACGATGTACCGACTACTTTATTTACGATGTGCTAACCATTTGGGGTGCGATGTACCGACCAGTTGGGGTACGATGTACCGACCACTTGGTGTACAATATGTAAAACATAACAAACATAATAGCTCGACATTTCGTGACCCAAATAATGTCTGAATAAAAACATCAAAATCCGTTATGAAATGTACTACCTGTCGATTTTTTCCTAAAAAGGTGTCTTTCCCCACTGTGCCTCCGCAAGAAGCAATCAATGAGAGATATAAAGAGAAAGTTCGAGAGACAGTAAAAGTGAAAGGGGGTAAAAAAGAAAGGCAGGGGAGTCTTCCCCAGGCGTTTAACGAGAAGCTCGTACATAACAAGGGAAGTCGTTATAGATGAAAGGCGTCGTACCACTTTGAAATGGTTTTAAAGAATTGCCGCGGCTCACTTTTATCGGGGCTATCTACTGCCCTTGTGGATGAACGCGTTGGGAATAGGCACGAATGAGAAAATAAGGTTCGTGTAATTTGAAAAAAAGGGAAGCTGCACACGCACGATTCAGAAAATCTCCCTTCCTATACGCTAAAGAAGTCCTCTCGACACTTGGAAGAGAAACAGTTTTCTTTTGTTATTGCCTTTGCATGATAAGCACTTTGTCCCTGTGAAATGGATAACCGGATCTACCACAGACTTAAACGATATTCTCGCCACGAGGCTGATATCTTCTTCCTTGTGTACATTAATTTGTCCGCCTGTTGAATGCTCCACAAACATGATTAACGATCAAATCTACTTTCCTACAGGTCGATGATTTAATAACCAGGTGTATCGGTTATGATATTAAACGCTTTTTGAAACATGCCTTAGTCCTGGTTCCGTTTCATTATGTTGACTTCGAATTAATTTCTTGTCGGATTCACCTAATTTATGGTATATAGCATAAATCGCTTAAAATTCGAATTGAAAATGTCTATAATTTTTCATACTTTAATGGAAGTTTTTGGTAAGTTATGCTAATTTCCCATATAAACATCTTAAATTAACATAAATGACCAAAAATTTAATTTTCAACATTTTTATAAATTGCAGGAAATTTGTGAAATTTTTTGGTAAATTGTAGTAAAATTATAAGTATTATATAATAACTTATTACAAATTGTGTAAAATTCGATTAAAAAATGTTTATAAGTTTTCGGTAATTATGGTAATTTTACAAGTAATGCGCTAAACTACCATAAATTATCATAAATGATCCAACATAAAATTTGAAACATTTTTATTAATTTCCGGAAATTTTTTGCAATTTATGGGAATATTACAGGTATTTTATGGTACCTTCAGATAAATTTCTTAGAATATAATTTGAAAGTGCCTATAAAAACTAAAATTTCCATGCAGTTTTGCGGTTAGTAGGCTGATATTATCGTAAAATCCGAGCTCATAGATGTATAATTTTCATTATTTACCTCTGACGTAGATTTTCACTCCGTAGAGAGTAAAAGGTAGAGCTTTAGCTCCGCTTCATAGGCGTCAAAAAGAAGTGAAGTTATGTATGTGCCATAAAAAACTGTTATTAATATTAAATTATGATAAACATCTATTGACTGTTAAGAAAATAAGGATAGAATTTAAACTTTTTTGCTTCTCTGCAGCAATGATGATACTGTAATTTGAGCCTAAATTTAAAAGAGCGGATAATTGTAGATTACCAAAGGAAAATTCATTTAATCTTTAATGCCGTTTGATTTTTGGTGAACGATACACCCCTCCCCCTCCCACAGTTTTATTTTCCGGAAAAAGAAATTCCTTATTTTTAGGGTTTCGTAACCCCGGTAGAATCCCTTATACTTTCGGTTGGAAAATGAAGGTAAAACGTAGGGGGAGGAGAGGGAGGAAGTGAGAGGAAGTGAGGAGAGCGAAAGTAGGAACAATGAGACAAAATTACGGAAAATTAGGAGAGTGGTAGGGGAATAGACAGGCAAGGGGGAAAGACAGAAAATAAAGAAAGTTTAAGTAGCGAAAATTAAGGAAGAAGAATTAGGGAAGCTGAGGGAAAATAAGGGGTAGAAGTATGGGGAAATAAGAAAAGGTAACTTAGGGGAGCGAAGGGAAATTACAAAAAGTGAGGCTAAATAAAGTAAGGGTAAACAAGAAAAGTGAGGGGAAATAAAGGGGAAGATAAGTGGGAGAAATGAGAGAAGATAGGGAAAATAAGGGTAGGGAAACTACAGGAACAAAAGAAAAATTAGAAGAGAAGTAGGGAACAAAGGGGAAGGGAACTCGGGAGAGTGAGGAAAAATAAGAGACGTGTAAATAGAAGAAATATTCAGATTGAAATTAGGAGGAGTGAGGAAAAATAAAGAAAGAGTAAACAAGGAAAGTGGAAGAGAAGTAGGCGAACTTGAGTAAATAAGGGGAATAACGGTGGGGTAGATAAAGGAACTAAGTAAGGACCAAATTAAGGGAGAAGTAGAGAACATAATGGAAGGGAATTTGAGAAACTTGAGGTGAAATAAGGAAAGGGTAAATAAAATAAATATTACAGGTAAATAAGCAGAAGTAAGGGAAAATAAGAGACGTGTAGATAGAAGAGATATTGAAATTGAAATTAAGGGAATTGAGGGGAAATAAAGAAAGAGTAAACAAGGAAACAGAGAGGAAATCAAATGGAAGAGAAGTAGGCGAACTCCAGTAAATAAGGGGAATAACGTTGGGGTAGATAAAGGAACTAAGTAAGGAACAAATTAAGGAAGAAGTAGAGAACATAATGGAAGGGAATTTGAGAAACTTAAGGTGAAGTAAGGGAAAAGTAAATAAAAGAAATATCGACAGGGAAATAAGCAGAAGTGAGGGAAAATAAAGAAAGCGTAAGTAGGAGAAATAGGTGAAATAAGGTGGAGAATTAGGGCAAGTAAAGTGAGGGGAAATAGGTGGAGCAGAATATAGAGCAAATGAGGAGAAATTATGACCATGGGAGGGTAGGTAAAGGAAGCAAGGAGAAAAAATCGGGGAAGAAATGGAAAAAAGGAATGTGAAGTAAGGAGAAATAAGGGGAGAGCAGTAAGAAGATAGGCAGTACCTAAAGGAAGTAAGGAAAAACTAGGAGAGAATAAGTAGTAAAAGGTAAAGGAAATTAATGGAAAGAATGTACAGAAAATAAAGGAAGAGGAATAAGGGGGAGTCAGTGGAAATGGTGGAGGGGAATAAGAGGCAGTCAGTAGAAAATGGGGGAAAGAAATTAGAGGAATTTAGTTAAGGAAAGTAAGGGGAAATTAGAAAAGGAAATAAGGGGAATTTAGGATAAGTCAAATGTGATGAGGAAAGGGGAATAAGGAGAAATTATGTGAAAATTATGGAAATTAGGAAATAAGGGATAATGAGGAGGAAGTATGGGAAGTAAGGAACTTAGAATTCTAAAAGTTTGACATTACTTGAAATGAAATTTAAAACTGCATTACATAAATATTTAACTATTCAGCATATTGTTATTAGAATTAGGTCCTGGGTTCAGATCCACGCGGAGATAGAGACATTTTTTTCACAATCTAAAGATTTATCAATACTTTAATAATATTGATATAGACCAGTAGACTCTGTATCTTTGCCCCCTTTTTACGTATATGACTATTATTTTTTTCTCCCTCTAATGTCACTATTATTTGAAAGTGATCCAAATCAATATATTCACTACCTCTAATTTCTTGACTTTCTCTCTTATCTCATCATCCACTATTACATAATCAATTACCGTTCCCCTTTCTTCTCCTGACCGTGTATATTCTCCTTCTTCATCTCCCTCTATATTTCCGTT
>JAAAKG020014674.1:0-20731 GCA_010014905.2 Druon quercuslanigerum | reverse complement strand
AGTCCAAGAGGTGACTTCTTGCCCTCAACCGTGAAGTTGGAAAAAATTTATAGTTTTCCCCCCATTATTTTTGTAACTTACCAATGGGTTCCCCCCCCCCCCCCCCGAGGCGTTAGAAAATGGAAGATATGTGGCCTACATTATTTCTGTGACTAGTCTGAGGTTCTTTCCCACTCCCACGTGATGTGGGAAAATGGTAGGGGTTTGTTTATTTACATTATTTCTGTAAATAGTCATAGGGTTTACCCCCCACGAGACGTTGGAAAGGGGCAGGTATGTCATCATCATTATTTTTTTGACCAATACATAGGTGCCCCCCCCCCCTCACGATACGTTGCAAGGGTGGAGGTATGTAACCAATATTATTTTTCTACCCAGTCGCATGTATGCCATTCAGCTCCAACATTATTTATGTGGCCAACCACGGGAGTATTGTTTGGAGGTCTATAACTTTTCTTCCATACTTTACACTCTCAAATAATGTTTATCGAAATATAGTGAGAAAAAAACCGTTTTTTGGTGTCTTAAAACTCAATAACAAATTCTGAGGTATTTTTACTATCATTTTTGTAATCAGCAAGTCAAAATACGTGGGTATACCTAGTTTTATCGGAGGTAACTACTTTTGGATGAAGTTCCGAAAACTACTTATCTCTTGGAGTTTCGCAAAGGAAGTATCTACGAGTACCCGTAAAATCCAGCTATACGTAAGCTATACGTTGCGAAATTTCGGTACAAATATTCGTACCGAAACAATCCGGCTACTTGTACTGCAATTTCGGTACATACAGACAATTAATCTAGTGTGGTGACGAGAAGGGAAATTTTGAGACAGGCATCGTTGGGGGGGGGGGCTCAAAAGTTGCCATTGCCCTACAATAAGAAGCCATCAAAATGTTTTTTTGATTAACCAATATCTTCATGCAACCGGATGTCAACTAATATTTAAACTTTATGCGTAATAACAGTGGAATTGAAATATATATATATATGTTCTGCATACTTTAAATGCATGAAAAGTCATTGAAAATAGTAAATAAAGGTACTTAAAAGCTTAAATATTGTTTAAAGTTGATAAATTGACCAAGCTACGAGGGGGGGGGGGTAGAGCTTATTCTTCAATGAATTTATTGGAATTTAAAACCATTGCGACAACTTGACATTTTTTCAGCAATACATTTAAGGGGAAATATGATGATTAGGAGGTTGGTTCAACCAGCTATTTCGGAATTTTTTTTATTATAAGCATGGTGACACTCGCCATTAAAATCATTTTAGCCGTCGTGTTTTTAGTTGAAAAGTGGGATATTTTTGTAAGAAAATGAGTAGCTTTTGTCCAATTTACGGAGATTTGTAACATTTCTCAAATGCCTTATCCAGCGACACACTACCTGGTAAGCAAGAGGTATTCCAAAATATTATTTCGATATTATTCGTTATTATATTAAATTAATATTATCCATTACACATATGGGAAGCTGCTGATATACAAGTACTAAGTAAACGAAGAATTCGAGAATTAGTTGATCTACTTGACGATGAGTACATGAAAGTGTTAAGGCGTAAGTTTAATGTTGACGAAGAGGAAATAAAATACAGTTATGCAAAGTTTGAGGATGAAAATATTTCTGTATTATTTGATATTGCTGCGAAAAATCTAAGAAAGTCCCTGTTTCTGAAAGAAATTTTCTGAGTGATCACTGGACTATGCGAGAGATGACTGTTGGAGAGAACAAAATGAAAACTAAAGAAACGCTGAGATCAAGAAGTGTGAAGAAATTGGAGAGGGCTGAAAGCTTTGAAAAGTGTCGTTTTATTATCGAAAGCGAAGATAATCTTAGTGATAATATAGATTTAAGACATCTGACGAGAAAGTTCATAGCTGTGTTGATTCAGTTCATGATTCAGACTTTTCTCTATATAGTTGAAAAATTCTAGATACAGAATCATCATCGAATCGAAATATGCTGTACCTACATAAATTTATAAGCACTTGTTCCAGATATAATATTTTAAAGTACATTTCTTAAACCAAAGTAAAGTTTAAAAAACCAAATTATGCAACAAAATCGCACTAGGATGTTTAAAAAGAATTATGTTTCTTTCAAAAACTGTTTAAGAAACAAATGCTCAAGAGAATCCATTTGTGAAAAATACTTACACAAAAAGAGTTACAATAAGAGAAATACGTTTTCAAATGACACTGTAAAGCGGCTCATTAGAGATCTCTCTCTCTCTCTCTCTCTCTCTCTCTCTCTCTCTCTATCTCTCTCTCGGTTATTTATCTTTAATATTTCTGAGAATTTATTGTAAAATTTTAAAATCTTAATTAAAAGCTCAATAAAACAATCATGGGAGGTCCTTTGACAATTCATCGGTTTTAAAAATCTCATGAAAGCAAAATGAAGAAAGCTTAAATTTTCAATCGCACTGGACTGCATTTGAAATATTTTCACAAATTTATAAAATAAATTTCTGAACAATTCAATACCCTTGCAAGCAATTTATTAGAAGATATCGGGTTTATAACATCTGAAGATATGTTCCACGTAATTTACAGGAGCAAAATAAATAGACAGAAAGAAATTTTTAGCGAATTATTACAGGATGAGGATAGATCACATTTTCAGATTTCAAAAGGCTTATTTTTTGATAGCAGAGAAGATATCTAGTTGATAGAAGTTGATGACTAAAATATGAAACGTCGAAGTACTGTCAGGAAAGTGCATGTATCTCACATTGAAGAGCCTGGTAATAAGTATGTGGGTCTGGGACCTCTTGGACGTCAGCTTCCGAATTGCGGAAACCTCCGCGTGGTAAACTTTCTTTCACTCGAAATACCAGTTGATTTAAATTTAACAGATATAAGGGATTTATGCAAACATCAAAAGTATCTCTTCGAAATGGCGATAGCTATTTCGAAAGGAGAATGCTCTGCCCGCTTAGCAGGATAGAACCCTGGGAAAACTGTTAAATGCTCTACATTAGCATCTCTAATCCGAGTGAGGTACAAATTTTATTGATCCATTTTATCCTAAAGGTATATGTTCCACTGTAGGTTCACATCAAGCACAGCAACAAATGCGTTGATGGAGCTCCTGCTCTTTGTCTCTTAATTAAATTGACGCGCTACATGGAACAGAAACAGAGAGCTATTGTGGAAAAAGTCACCAAATAAAACGCTTATTTTGCTCATGCAGATAACATTCTAGTCTAAATGCTCCATGACACCGAAAAGCCTGTACGTGAACTCGCTGTCAGTCGTATTGCAGAAGCAAGGCAGACATCGCAAAATCACTTCGCAAATTTGAAATCCTTAAATTACGCTTCAAAGCCAACAAATATACCGAAATGATTAATTGTGACGACTGAAGGAAGGCAGAACCACCACTGGCGATTGGAATCCCTCATAAAGATCTTCAAACTTTCGTAAAAGATTATGAAGCAGGAAACGAATTTCTTTACAGCTATCCTTGCCATACACAGACGGTTGAATGCTATGTCAAAATAGTGACTGAAACTTGCCAACAAATATGTGATCCTGAGCCATTTTTTTGACATATACCAAAGTACATACCAAAAGACACCTAGGAGAAGAATGCTTTTTACATTATGATTTTTTAATCACCTATTTTAAATTTTAAATAAATGGGGTAAATAAAAAAACAAATTCAAACTCACTTGCATGGGTAGCCAAAACAATAGCTAGAAAAACATAGAGCATAAAATTAATCCCTTTTTACAATGTAAAATAATTTTAATCCACTTTATTGCAGAAAATCTATAACCCCTCCCCCCTCATAGCTTGCTCACTTGTCCAAGATTAAACAATATTTTAACTTTTAGTACCTTTAATAATAGATTTAGTGCGTTCACGATGATTCATTTTGATGAAAAGAGATATTTCGGGCCAACTATTTAGTTTGTAAGATATGGTACTTCTGTTTTGTTAGTTGAGGTGACCATTTACTTAGTTGCTGGTACTAACTGCATAGTCACGGCAACTAATGGAATTGTTATACGAACTAATAAAATAGCAGCATCAATTAATAAAATAGGAGTACCATAACTTACTAACTAAATAGTTGGTACAACTAACCATTTTTTTAAATGTACTCTCTACTCTTTAGACTTTTCTCTATCTAGTTGGAAAATTCCAGATACAGAATCTGTGGGGACTGATCGAATCTGATTGACTAATCAGGTCTTTTAGTCCGTTTTTTGTCTTTCAGTCTTTTAGTACCAGTATAAGAATAGTATAAGAATCTGAAGTCAAAAATAGTATACAGGGTTAGTTAGGTCCCTTTTCTTCTCTATGAAATATTTTTTGTCACATTTAATGCAACCGATCTAAAAATGCCCTGAATGCGTTACATAAGAGTGCATTAATTGTATTTGAAATTATTAATGTGATTATTATTCAAAATTGATTCCCTGTTTTTTATTGTTCTTGAAATGTAAATTTTACTATTTAGGTCCCATTTTAACAAACGGCTTCCATTTTATTTTTTCTATTTTTATTTTAGGAAGACTCTGTTTTATTGTTTCAGTAAATCGTTTGCAAAAATACGGACGCTTTTATTAGGTCTCTTTAATTTCAAACACAGTTTTGCAATAATAAATTTGCATTTCACGAGCGATATAAAATTTGATTAAAAATACTATATATTTTTATCCTTTATTTGCACTTTTTGCAAACCAATCTATTCGGTAAAAATGCATTGAGAGTTGTAATTAAAAACGAGGAGGATCCATAATGTACTTTTTATTCCAATGAATAAAATCACTTTCTTAGCCTCTTGGAAGTCACATTTAGTCGATTCCAATCTAAATGGAAGCACTTGGAACTCTACCTCCATACATATTTGCATTATGAACATATCACTAAAGAACGATGATTTCTAAGGTTTTTGGATTCAAAAGTAGATAAATGTACTGCAACTTAAGGAACTTAGGGTCGTTCCATTTACATTTAAATTGATTAAATATTACTTTCAAGGGTCTGAGAAGGCGATTTTATATAATTTGTGTCAAAATTGAATGGGGCCGAGAAGTAGCCGTTTGGACCCTCCTCTTCTTTAGCATAGGAGAATGCAACTAAATATTTATTAGAATAAAGAATCGTATAATAATAAAATACCTTCTAGCCTTGAATAAACCCATTATTTATTTAAAAAATAATTATAATGGTTTATCTCGCATAAAACTAAGATAAAGGCGGGAATTTCAATTGTTGTTCAAACAAATAAATGTCAAACCCTCTGGAACAGTTTCCCGTAGTTCGCATTTTTGAATTTATCGCTTTAAGGCAATTTATTTTTTTGAATACACGATATTATAAGTTTTAATTGATAATATTACATTATTAATGCATATTTCGAAGTAGAAGCAATTAAACATTTGATGTATCGTGACAATCAAATTGTTTTAATGCCGAACATGCTTGCGCGTTGTTAATCAATTAAACTTGCCTTCCTCGTTTCACTAATTTCAACATTTCGTGTGTTTATGGCATTGTATGAAATAACTGAATTTAGAGGAATCTGTTACATGTTACCAAGTCAAATTTGAGAAATTCACGAGTCCGCTTGGATGTCTGGCAGCGCTTGACTCATTTATACTCGAACGGGAGCCATTGTGCATCCGAAAATATTTATTCCTTTATTTTTTGCTTTTTGTTTCTGGCTGTAAAAAATAGAGTTATCTTTTTTATTGTATCATTTTTTGCCTGTCCTGTTTTTGAATGCCCTGTTATAGAAAAGGCTTGTCTGAATATTTTATTATATGTTTCAAAAAATCCGATAGTTCATTGTTCTCTCAGCAGTTAGAAAAAACATTTTTATCATGTTTGTATATTTTATAAATAAAATTATGGTGTAATATTTTTTTTTATTTCAATCTATACTTTAATTAAATAAAAATTTATTCTTTTTCAAATAAACTAGTTTTGTTTGTGATTTCAAATAGAACAAGCACCAATGTCGAATATAGCATATGAGATTATTTCCCTTTAATCTTTTACAATTTTTTACTATTGTTACTATCTTACATTTGTTAGAGCTGGGGAAGAGTCTCATTATATCTCATGCATGAAAACACAGCTCTTATGATCGCATATTTTTTTAGATAAGTAATTGAGTACCAGATCTTACCTCTGAAACTTCACACCCAAAAAATAAAATAAGTTATAAAACTGATTTTCAATCAAAAATGCTTTTTCTTTTAAAACTTAAACATAAAAAAGATTTTTCTACTACTTTTTGTCGCAACACAAACATTTTAACCAACTGTTTTGATACTGAATACTAGGGTGAGTCAAAGAAACAAAAATTTGAAAACCGGAAATGGAACTATGTAAAAGAATAGCGTATTAAGAAGATCGTGTGATGTGATTTTCTTCACATTTCTGGAGACTATAAACAACTTCACAAATTTTTACATATTTTTGATTTGCAACCCGTCAGAGATTGAGCTCTTAAAGCGAACAGAAATGTAGAAGGGACTTTTTAGATATCAAGAATTTGATTAGTGTAGGTAAACCTAATTTAAAAAATAAAAAATCAGTTTTTAAGAAATTTACTATATTTCTATTTATGATTTCCCTGACAAATTAAATTGTTTAGCGTATTTTTAATAGTAGAAATGTTCCAAATATCTAAAAAATTCTCTTAAAGATCACATCCAAATTAATTTTGTTTTTCCAGGGCCCTAATACAATACTCTTCCATATAGTTCCATTTCCGATTTCCACAATTTAATTTTTTTTATCCCACCTATTTAATACACACTAAAAAGGAATATTTTTACGTTACCACCCTAATGAGAAAGTACTGGTCTTATGTGAAACATGACTTTCGCTGATCCCATCAAGTGTCTACGTCAAGACGTAAAGGTCTCAAGAGGCCTCCTGAATCAGGAAAAATAGTTTTTACGTCCCTGTATGTCTGTCTGTCGTTGTTGCCGCCGTTATCCTCTGTTTACTCAGTTATTTTAAAAAGACTACTCGGCGGTTTTGGAAACGAAATTAAAAAATTACAGCATTTTGAAAATTTTTGAGATAATTTTTTTCAACATTTAAAAGTTCTATTCACCGTTATTTATAGTACTCGAAAAGTTAAACAATTTGTACTAATAGCTTTTTTCGATAAAAAGAAAATGATCAGAGTAGTAGCATTTTCAACATACAAAAAAAAGAATCAAAAATTTACATTTTAAACCATAGAATGCATGATATGAAAAAGGCTAAAAGAAAAAAATGTTCAGCCCTACAAGATTATCATAAGAACTTTTTAAATTTTCTTGAAAAATTACATTTTGCAGCCAAACTATGCAAGATATGATTATTATTCGTAAAAAACTTCAGTAAAAATAAAAATATTTTGGGCAAATGACAAAATGTGTGAAAAAATAATTATTTAGAAGTTTTTCAACCATAAAAGAGCTACAAATATGTTATTCATCATTTTTTAATAAGGCGCACGAAAAAATGACATTAAAAATAAAAAAAAAATATTTTTGAACAATAAGACACAAGCTCCAATTGAATGTTAAATAAAATAATTGTTTTTAAATTAGATATAAAAATTTTCTTTTAACAATTTTTTCTGACGAGACACGTAATTTTAAAAGTCATATGCCAAAATGTGGAAGATGTACAATGACCGAGTGTGTAGCGCGAGATAAATGCATTATCGAGCGCGCTCAAACTTTCGAGCGAGCTCAAACTGTCGAGCGAAGCGGGCATATTGTTTTGGATTATATTTAGAAAATTTAGTCAAAATTTAAAACATTCATATCTGAATTTCAGAATTTCTTCCTTAATTAAGACAAACACATAAGGTCAGATCAATTTTTCTAAAATTCAGAAAAAATGTATTGAATTGAATGCAACAATTTTAAATAGCTACATTTGAAAGTTTATTGCTAAACAGCTAATAAATAGTGTCAAAATTTCTGTACATTTTATTGGCTAGAAAAATCCAGGTAGTAAGTAGATTAAAAATAAAAGCTTCTATATTACGCGCCTGCTATGGTCATGATGAGATGCATATAGACAGTATATCGATCTTTTGACTTTAATTAAAAACTAATTATTGATCTCTTTTTTTTCAGGTAGTCCGTTCGACTGCCTACTCGATATCGTGCCAATAAAAAACGAGAAAGGTGACGTCGTCCTCTTTCTCGCCTCACACAAGGATATAACGCATACAAAAAATCTTCAGCTCTGTGAGTTATACGACAGTGGTGAGTGCACTTTGCTTTGCTAATGTCGCCGTAAACCAATAGTGGAAAGATTTTAAACGATTTTTCAGGAAATATAATTTAAATTCAATTCGGCTAAATTAAAGAATCTTAGTTTAAAAATTATGCAGAAAAATAAAAGGAGTTACCATTTTTAAGTGAAATGTACAAATCTTGTGACAAATGACTGCAGACATTAGAACCCTTAAAACAAGTTCTGAAGAAGGAAGCCATTCGCAGATTATAAAAAATAAAAAATTTATTTTCCGGTCAATCTATAGGGTTTCTGCAGAACCTTGAAATGTCTTAGATTTCTTAAAAAGAGACTAGATATTTGTGTTGCTATTTGTTTTTAAAGTCTTAATAATTACATCAATATATTTCTTCTTATTTTGTAATTTCATATTCATAGGAATGGACTGAGTTACGTCCTAACGATTTGAAAGGGCGTTGAAAGCGTACTTAATGTTACATTTTTACTCTTAAAAATTAATAATTTTTTACTGTATCACAAAACTTGATTGTTCCGACAGATATTAAAGACGGAAAGCCTTTTAAAATTTTATTGATTTATTAGTTTTTGTACAGTACTGGTGGAAATTATCTACACGCCTATTTTTCAAGTTCTTGATATAGTGCCATATATTTTTTTAATATTCATATGAAATTTTTCTTTATAATAGCAAGAAAATTACTGAAATTCTGCATTTAAAAGAAAAATCCAACTGCAAAATGTTATTTCAATAACTTTGTACAAAAAAGTCGCGAAATTTCAAAAAATGATTGTATTCACCACATAGATTTTAAAATTATAGAAGAATAATTATTTTGAAAAGGCCATTCGCAAAATACGTGATTCATTTGTCAAGAACTTCTGACAGCCCCCCCCCCCCACTTTTCGTGATACTTTTTCCATTGGTATTTACATGGAGAAGGATACTTCGGTAGACCCCCCCTAAACCTATTACGTATTTTGTGAATGACTCCATAAATATTATTAAAATGTTTAAAACTATAATACGTAATGATTTTTAAGAATTGTAAGTATTGACCCATTTTTGAAATTTTGCAACACAAGAACTTTAAACCATAGTAACAATTTCTTAGGTTTACTAATTACAGAATTTAAAGCTCTTTCGCGCAATTAAAGAAAATATGTACTCGTTTTAAAAATTGAGCACTTTACCAAAAGTTCGGAAACAGGCGTGCAGATAAATTTTAGCCGGTACTGTACAAAGATTTTTTCTGGAAATTATATTTCTAACAGTACAAGGCTTTAAAATTGATTTCAGTTAAATCTGACTTTTGTAGCTGCCCTAAACTATGCAAGATACGAAAAAATGTTTAAAAATATAACTGTTAACGTCAAAAAGATCTACGAATTTTCTTAAGGTCATCTTTTCAATAAGGGGCATAGTTTTTATTTTAATAAAAAAAAATATTAAAAACTGAAAAGTAAAAATGTAACCACGCAGAGGATACGTTTTTAAAATAATAATAGAATATAGAATAAATTTTGCATCCGCCAGGTTATTTTTGATATTCTATAGATTTATTAATAAAATTGCATTACTTCATTTTACTGTATTTTTCCTATATGAGAAACATTTTAGAACAGACCTTCCACTAGAGGTCGCCGGGACATAAAATCACGCTTTTGAAACCATCGTGATTAAATCTTTTTAAGCAGGAACGATTCACGGCACAATGGAAACGGTGAATTTGTATACCCCATAAAAGCTTCGGAAACTCCACGCTTTCTTCGCAATGTAATGAGTTTTAAAAGTGCACTAAATGACACCCCGTAATAGAGGATTTGAACGTATATTTAGAGCCTTTTCACAACGCTACTTTAGGATCAAATTTCACTTTCAAATCGCATTCCAATAAAAAAGTTGCTTAATGAAAGGTAGATGAATTTTTATAGAAAATTACATGTGTTGACAGTTTCTTCTAGTATGCAAAACGCACCCTATTCATGCTTAATCACTGCTAGCTGTAGAATCACTGATTTGAAATATTTTATAACTCTGAAAAGATCATTTATTTTTGTAAGTAATATTAATTAGAAAGATGTGTGAATACATAGGAATAATAAATATAAAGATGTGTAAATATATACGAATGATAATTATTATTTCTTTCAATTATGCAATTATGAAACTGAAAAATTATTTCAAAAACTTTATTTATGACTGCCGTTAGACAAAAAAAGTCTTGGAGAACAAAACTTGGTAGATCCTAAGTTGTATAACTTTGTATGTCGACAAAGTTGAGTGGAAGCTTTAAAGTAGCCTTCAAAGTATTCGTACTATTATCTTAGCGATTAACTAACCAAAGTTAATTATGCTTTATCTTTTGAAACAAGCTTACAAATATAATATTATTTTATACATTTGTATGTTTAAGTAAGCATTTTATACACACATATATCAATATTTTTTACTTCACAAACTTTTATAGATAAATAAAAAATAAGAGTAGAGTCTAAAATCATTGGAAGAGAATTTGAAGCACGAGGCAACAGGCTGAATCAGACTGACAGGCTGACACAAGAAAGTAATTTAATTCGTCCCACATTTCAGTAATAAAAAAACATCAGGTCTTGTTCTAAGGGGTAATTGTATTTGGAGAGTTAAGTTGAAAAAGAGAGTTTTTGCTAATTTTTATAATGATTATATATAATGGAATAAGAGGGTGAATTTTGTGAAATAAATAAAAAGGAAATGATGTACACTAGGACCGCAAAGGCCCGGAAAATCCCCAAAACTAAAATTGACTATTTTTCGCAAAATTAACATATATAATCTCTGGTTTACTCTTTTTTGCTATCATTGCAATTTTTTAATTTTTTGATCTACAACTCTTAAAGCTCAAATAATTTATTTTTAATAATTGTAAGGCACTATTTGTAATTGAACAATTTTCAAGTTTATAATTTAAAATCGTACATTTTTAAAAGTTTAGTTCAGAAAGTGTCGATTTTAAACGATTAAAAGTCTAGTTTGGAATATTTTTAAACTGTCGACAAAATTTAAAAAGATGCTGACTTAGCAGAAATGATTAAGGTCATCATTAATTCAAAATCTAGAATTATTTTCCTAACTTTCAGATGCGAATGGCAATCTCGACCCCGAAGCTCCGCCAGCCAATTATGGCAGAAGAAGAAGTCGTGCCGTCCTTTATCAATTGTCAGGCCATTATAAGCAAGACAGTAAACATAAAATTAAGCTAAATAGTGTGAGTATGAATTAATTAAATTAAATTCTCTATTCAATGAAAATTAATTAAATGAAATTTATTATTTTTAGTTATAATTATTATTTATTATATTTAGTTATCGAAATTAAGAATCCGACTAGAGTACTTATAATTATGCTGAAATTATTCCCCAAATTATTTTAACGGCTTGAAAAATAATTTTTTAGTTGAAATGAATGAAGCTAACGTGAGAAGAGATTAGCCTGCAGAGATTTTACATTATCTAGCTCTTGTCTCTCTCGTGAATTCTGGGTGTTAAGTTTCACACCCCTGAGAAGACCAGATGGCTGGACCAGCCAACTTATAATTTATTTAGCCAAGTACCCTTCTCAAGTAACCTGATTTGCAACTCGTTACATCTCCGTGTTCTATCTTGAGTTATATAATGTTACAATATTAATCGAAAAACTAAAATTAATTTAAACAGTCTAAAAATCGTATCTATAGATTTTATCAACTTTATTTTATAATTTGATTTATATTATATTTAATATTAATATTTTCTACTACTGACTTTACAATCTGTTTTGAAACTAATAATTTCATTATCGATTCTAGCAGACTGGTAAGATTACAAAAATCTGAAGATTAGATTAGGTTCAAGTTACTTTATATTTCGTGCCTTCCTCAGATTTTCAGAATATTAAATTTTAATTTAAAATATTTTCCCCATGAAAGAAGAAAATTCTTGTTATTCATGAGGGTCTTGTAAGTTGGAGTAATATATGCTGATAAAGTAAAGAATAAATGAAATTTGAGTTTAAAAAGCTTCTTAAGAGTTTGCGAAGTTAGTCAAGACTCTTAAATTTTCATTTTGTCCGACCTCCCTTGAAAACCTTGCCATTGCATTCACGTAAACTAAGCGTAATGCCACCACTTCCAACCTAGTAACGTTCGCAAATGCGCACCCCACCGCTGGGCCGACATGAAACTTTACGCCCGGTACATGAAATTTTACGCTCGCTACACAGGCTCTGCACCGCTCAAGTGAGCATATGAAGGAAATTATCATTATCTTTTAAAAAATTGCATATTAAATTCCAAATTCAGAAAAAAATCTTGTTCTCATCGTTAAGGTATATTTACAGACTGATATTTAGATGAGTTCTAATATATTATATATATATATATATATATATATATGTTAATATACAAATTTATAAAAGATGTTTAGTTACTGCTATGTAAATGATATCGGGAAAGATACAAATATACTTTTTGTAACAATATTAAATAAGAAACGTTCCCGAAAATCAAGAACTCTTCTAGAATTGATCTTGATTCATATTTGCCAGCAGAATAATTTTTTTCGCAAAGACCTCAATCAAAGAAGGAAATCTGTGAAGTGTCTTTTTATTCCTTCATTTTTATTGGAATAATTATCGAAAAATGTTCTAGTTTTAGATTGTATTTCTATAATGATATCGCGAATAAGTCACTTCCGAGTAAACCAAGCTAATAACAATATCATAATATCTTATCGTTCTTATCTGCTTAAAATCGAGAAAGACATTTGAGGAAAAATCATTGCATAACATTTCATTGTTAGCTATTGATAAAAATTAATTTCTTAAAATTTTAGAATGCATAATTAATTGCAAGAAACTTTACTGATAAAAAAATTCTCATACGAATTTGCAATTCCCAATGATATTATACCTATTATTTCAAAATTAGTCAATTTTTCTAAATTCTCTTTTTATTTAAAAAACAATATTATTCTGCTATAGCACAAAGCTTCTTTTTCCGAATTTTTATTTTACAAAAAGAAATTCAAAGAGGCAAAAAGTAAATTTTTTACGTTTCAACCCAGGAAACCTTACAATATATTTTAGCATAAAAGAAATAAAAACATACACAGAACGACGCATTTTTTAGTAATCCAAAAAAGGGTGTAAAATGGCGATTATAGAGAACACAAGAAATATGCATAAATTCCAAGATATCGTGAATGAGTCACTTTCTACTAACACAATCTAATAAAATTACTTCATCATTACTTATCTCTTCAAAACACTCACTATGCCAAAGATTATCCCCAAATAAATTTTGTTTAACAAGGATCGCACTAAAGACCTAGATTTATACTATATTTAATTTTTCCATCTCGACATGTGATACGATTCTTATATATTGCATTGTTTTGACGATAAAATCCTTATCTGAATTAAAAAATTTTGTTCTATTCATTTTTTTAAGAAAACAACAATTAAGAAATATCCGTAAACTTGAATGTGTAAAAATTCAACTTGTATCATATTTTCATTGAAATCCAGTGAGATGAACTCTTTTAGGCACGACGTGTTTTAATTATTTATCTATATCCATGATAAACAATTCCGGCTGCCATTCCCGCCTGATTTATTGAATCACTGATTGCGAGAAAATTGAATATCGTTAATTCCGAACAATGATTAACGTTATCGAGGAAAGTGTTGTGCAAGATCTGAAATTGATATCTGATTAAATCAAGTGGCCAGTGCTTTTTAAACTGCATTCGAGGCGTTCGTAATTCAGAATTAGTTACTTGAGAAGTGTCGAAGATGATTGGATTCCTGACGATAGCAGCTCTAGCGTTTACCGCAAATGGTAAGTTATGTTAATTTTTTAGTTCGTAATTGAATTTTAAAGTTCGATTTTTTTTATTTAAGTTAATTAAATTTTTGTATTGAAATGTTTTATAAAATAGATGACAAAGATTCAAATATTCATAGAGGATTGCCGAATGTAAAAAAAATATTTTCTCTACGTTTTCATGGAGAGTTTTCTTAAAAAGAACTGAAACGGATTGAATAAAATAAAACAATACAATTCATTAACAAAATTAGTTTCTAGTTAATAATTGCAGTTTTAATTCGGCCAGGTTTTGATTGTGACATTTTTCGTTAAATGTCATTTAATTTTTTAATAACAGATTACTCAATTTAATTTTAAACACCTTCAGTTTTCTAATAAATGTATTTAATTCTCGATTTAAACCTTGTGTACTTTACTGGATTTAGAGATCAAAATTATAAAAGGAAGTTTGTAAGTTAAAACTATATTATTAAATTATATTACGTAATTGAATTTATGTGGTTTTTTGTTTTATTATGTGAATTACCTTCTTTAGTTAATAAAATACTGAGAATGAAAATAGAATGTAAATTTATGTTGTGATATCTTCTTAAAATTCATTTTTCTTATATTGACATTATTGAAAAAGATCAATTAAATTCGTGAAGTTTAAAACCACTTTTTCAAAGTTATAGTTACTCTACTTTGATCTTATTACTCAGTAATGTGATGAAGCTCGGTTAGGATTTTAATCTCATTAAACATTCAAGTTCATTAATTAAGAGCAGGCGTAATTTTTTCCTCCTGAATGTAAATGTGTATTATTATTAGCTAGTATATATATAATAGGAAAATCACTAATGAATATTTTTTTTCAGCGGCCTCACTAAATTCACTCACCCCTCGCATAGTAGGAGGTTCGGTAGTGTCAAGCATTGAAGATGTACCCTACCAAGTGAGCCTCCGTTTGAATGATCAACACCACTGTGGTGGTATTATAATTTCCAAAAACTATGTTTTGACCGCAGCAGCATGTGTAATATCTGGTGCCATTAATCAATATACCATCCGAGCTGGATCGCTGATTAACAACTATGGTGGTACTCTTCACCAAATCAGTCGAATAATCAGACACGAACAGTTTTACATAAACAATCTAAACATCCCAGTCAATGATATCGCATTAATCCAAGTAATCTCTCCATTTATTTTTGACGGTTCGCGAGATGCTGTTCCACTTGTGGAACAACCTGTCAGAGTCGGAAGTGTCGCTAGAATTTCCGGTTGGGGATGGATGAACTCAACTTTCCCACTTCAACTGCGAAGGGCCAGTGTACAAGTAATCGACACGAGAGTTTGTAACAATAAATACGGAGGAAATGTTCCACCAAATCAGATTTGCGCTTATACGAGAGGACAAGATGCATGTCAAGCTGATGCTGGTGGTCCCTTGGTTGTTGGGCTTCGTCTCGCTGGAATAATATCCTGGGGCAAAGGCTGTGCATTTCAAACTTACCCTGGTGTCTTTACTGATGTATATGCTTACAGAAACTGGATCGCTTCCTACACGGGTGTACTAAGCCAATAAACAATTGTAACAATTAAGTAAATAAAATTCCTCCTTTTTTATACTGCTGTCCAAAGTAAAAATAAACGAGAATTACTTTGCGGTATTAGACTGTTCTCTTACACCTAACAATGGGAAAGCCGACCTTAACGACAATGAAACTTATGTATCTTTATTGCTTTGAACGGCAGTATAAGTGTGCGGTAAATAGTTTTTAATATTTTATTAATTTTGGCAATTGCTCCCCCGTCTTATAAAAAAGAAGACGGTATACATTCTACAAATATAAACTCTATAGAATTTTAGGAAAAGCATAGATTATATAAGATAAGAATCGATTACGCCTCAAATTACTCTAATAATAATAAACCAAACATATCGGAATAAAAATGTTAAATGTCTCTAAATTATAAATTAAAAAATATTGAAAAATAGCCAAAATTAATCATGCAGAAACATACCAACCGAGATAGTATAACAGAAATGCAGGTGTGCTTTCATGAGTGTAAGATTATTTCTGAAAAGAATTTGATTCAGGTTGAATACTGGAGGGATAATTTTCCGATAACACAGAGTCACGTCAACATGATTTATAGACGAGTAGCGAAGATTCTTGAGGAAGTAAGGTGAAGACAGAATAGCTTTTCGTACTTCTAGTTGGTGCTGAACTTTCAATAAATTTGATTGTACTAGCAAGAAATAACTTCTTAAAAAGTAAAAAAAGTCATTTTATTGAAAATTGAAAATTGTAGGAAAGTAGTCAAATTGAATTAAAATTTATTTTAGAAACAGTTCTGATTTAGAATATGATACCTATTAAACTTTTCAAAGCACTGAAACTTCAATGGTATTTCTAATTTTAAAGAAGAGTTTTCTGATTTTAAAGCAGTTCAAAAATATACCTAACGAAGAAACGCTAAAATTATGCATAGATGTGACTGAAGGCAATTCGAATTTGAGAACGTTCTCAATTCAATATTGTTCAATTTAGAAAGATTCAAAATAAAACAAACTTTAAAAATAAAACTAAAAGATTGTAATATTTTAAAGATATTTCAATTTTGTAAATTTAGATCTGCACTTCGAAATTTCAACAAAATATTTTTGAAAAAAAGTGTCAGTGTGTTTACTCGGGTGGTCCAAAAATGCAATGAAAAATTTTTTTCACTTTAGAGGGCAAGACACCCCCCTCCCAAAGGTTTCCATTTCCGAAGAAAGAAAAACCGTAATTTTTATTTTTTCGAAATTCGAATATTGACACGTGCCATCGGGCCCTTTAAAATCCCATTTAATTAACATGGGGAAATTTTGAATTTTCGAAATAATAAACTCATGTTTCAGGGTTTCATTGAAACGTGCCAAGTTTCTTAGGAATTTAAGAGGGGTGTCTACGAAGTGAAACTATTCTAATAACTTTCATTTTCAACCCACCACCACCCTCCCCGCAGCGTCCCAAAGATGACCCAAAAATAACAAATAAATTTTTCTTCGTATTATTGTTACTTTTTAGCAATTTCCGTCGTCTTTTTCATAGAAATAACTACTAATGGACAATATGAATATTTAACAAGACTTTTTAAACCATTTTCAATTGTTTAAACAAATGTAAATTATTTAAACGATTATTTATTCCCCAAATATGTAAAAAAATTCGTATTTTCTTATTGAAATGCAGTGTTTTCTCATTGTTTGTAGTAGTTAATTAATCTAAAAACATTATGCTATCATTTAAACAATTAATTATTGTTTTTTTTTTAAATTTCTAAAAATTGAGCCAGAGATGTCAACTTTTTTCAAATTGTTATCCTATGCTACTTTTTGTTGAATAACTACATAATTGTAATACATTTCTTCTAACGTTTAATGAATTTCTATATCTTTGAACAATTTTTATGTTGTATTTTGAGACTGGAAAATAATCAATTTTTCAAGAATAATTTTATGCCTAAAAACATGAAAAAATTCTATCATTAAAAAAATAGATTTCCAAACTATCTCACTTTTCGGCTCATTAGAAACATAAATATCAATAGAAAAGAAAAAAGAGGGAGAAAAAGGGAAAGAGTCAACCAAAAAAACCAACCTCTCACTCCTTCTCTTTCTCCGTCCTTTTTATACTACTTGGGGACCCACATGTTTCGAGGCCAATTTAGACCTCCTCATCAGGGAGTAATTTATAGGATAAAATAATATATAAAACAAAAAGATGATGTAACCTAAAAATAGATTATTTCAATGGATATTCTTTGAAAAATGATTAATTCTAATATGGTCTATATGTTTATTAAGAAATGATTGTTTAAAAAAAACTTAGTTCATTTTTTAATTAAAAACTTAATAGTAAATTATTTATATCTAATTAATGACTCGATCCCATACTTTGTTGTATCTTAAGAGATCCCTTTTCAAATTAATGGTTTTATCTCCTTCTCTCTTTATAAATAACTTCTCCATAAATTCCCTCTTTTTTTATTTCTCTCATGATAAAGGATCTTAATATCGTTCCAATTGAAGTCATGATCATGTGTAATTTTATGTTTTCAGAGAACAGAGTGATATGTAGGACTTCCATTAAAGTTTTTTTCATGTTCCTCTTTCCTAAGTCTAAGTGTCCTTTGTGTTTGTCCTATATACACAGCATTACAGTTTTTGCAATTAATCTTATATATCACTTCCCTCGTATCTATCGTGTCATATTTATCTTTTCCTAATTTAACTATCGTATTATTTTTAAAAGAAATTCTATATATGGTATGTAAACCTAATCTACCTAACATTGATTTCAGGATTTTTGAGATTTTACCAAAAAATGGAATAACAATAGTGTTGAAAGTATTATATTCTTCATTATTTCTCGTAATTTTTTTGTTGCTCAAGTAGTTATTTTTCGATAGCTAAAAAAATGAAATAAAATACAAGAGATACAATCAATTACGATTTTAAAAGTCGTTATGGAAAAGTAATCATTTAAACAAGTTATAATTGTTTAAACAACTATATACAGGCAGAAACATAATTGTATAAGTTCTATTTTATTTCATTTATTTTAGCTATCGAAAAAAGCTGCTTAGGCAAATAAAGAATGTTTAATCAAATAGCAGTTTATTAGACATTAAAAGAAATGTATCAAAATTATATAATTATTTAACAAAACGTAGCATAGCATACTAATTTCAAAGGAAAGTTGATATCTCTGGCTCAATTTTTAGAAATTTTTAAAATAGATGATAAATAATTTTTTAAATAATTACATAATGTTTTTAGAGTAATTTACTACTTCAAACAATGACAAACAATTATATTTGAATCAGAAAATACGATTTTTTTAAACATGTTTTGGGAATAAATAATTGTTTAAATAATGTACATTTGTCCTGGTAAGTATAGAAATTGTACATTAGTAATTATTTATAGGAAAAAGGCGCCACAAATTGCTAAAAAGTAACAATAATACGTAAAAATTTGGCACGTTTCGATGAAACCCTGGAACATGAGTTCAATTTTTTGAAACAACAAAATTTCCCCATGTTAATTAAATGGGATTTTAAAGTGCCTGGTGTTAATAATCGAATTTCGAAAAATAAAAATTGCGGATTTTCTTTCTCCGAAAATGGAAACTTGTGGACAGCAGGTGTTCTTACCCTGTACCTCGAAAAGCCTTTTTCGAACCGCCCTAGTATTTAAAATCCGAAAGAGTTAGTCTCAAACTCTCAGGCATGTATACTCAATCTTTATTTTTCTGAATGCAAGGTTTTATTCTCACATTACATTTTATTCTCACATTTACATTTTATGCCCCTGAATTTTGGTCTATCCTGACATTTAAAAAACCCTACATTAAATTGTACCGCAAAACGAAACTTTAAAAATTTCAAAAATTAAAGGGGCCTAAAAGTTCGTGTACGCTAGAAATGGTTTATTTTGCAAATTTGAGTCTGATAAAGAAATCCAGTTATAGCAATCGTATTAAAATATTAAACAGGGAAAAGAGAAAAGTTTTCTTAATACCTGATAAATTTATAAATTTGTATGATTCTTGCCTGCTAGAAGTTGTAGTATATACTCTTGTCAACACATTCTAAATTATAAAAATTAAGAAATTAATTCAAAAGACTACGTAATTCAACTACAGCCACCTTTCTAGCCTAAATATTTTGTACTATGAAACAGTAATACTGCACTTTCATATATTTTAATTAATTAAAATTCTGAAATTATTACAAAGCTATACTTTTATACTAATTTCAATATTTTTATTAATAAAAATATATTAAACTATAGTTCTACTATTGCATATACACACCTTTATGGAAAATAGTTGTCAGAGAAGTCAAAAAGAAAATAAAAACCTATTAAATCTCCCATTTTTTATTTTAGGCATTTTTGGTCAGTTTTAGTGGAATTTTTATTATGTAGAATATTTTTACAGTAATTTAAAATACAAATTCTAGTAGACAAGAATCATCAAAACATATGAATGTATCAGGTTTAAAACAAATTTTGCACTCTTCAATCTTCAAAACTTCAATACGCTTGCGATAGCTAAATTATTTTTGTTATCAGACTCAAATGTTGAGGATAAAAAATATTTTAGCCTATGCAAACTAGATTTAATTTTAAAGCTAATTCATTACACTTATATCTTATGCTGTAATATTCATCAAAAAGTAATAAATTACATTTTTAAAACCTAAATTAAGTGACACAATTCTATATCATGAATCTCTATGCAAGATAATTATGTAATTAATATTATTTTAACTATACACTAATTAAAATAAAATTTTTAAGAGCCTTAATAGCTAGGCTTTATATCAAAAAACGCTACTCAAAGAATAAACTACAGTTCAGTATGCTAAAATTAAATCAATACGATTTCATGACTTCGCACTAAATTTCCAGAACGCAAATTTTAATTCACTGGAATAAAGGTTTAAAAGCGTCACAGAACGGGAAACAGGTGACATTTATGTATGTATATACGTAAGAAGATACCTAGTTGTAATTTCAATTATCCACTTGTGTATCAACATCCCGTGTAGAAATGCAAATGGGGGGCTAGTCGGGTATCCGACCAGTTGACCCCACTTTAAGTCGGGGGCTAGT
>JAAAKG020014663.1:0-19804 GCA_010014905.2 Druon quercuslanigerum | reverse complement strand
GAAAAAGAAAAACTTTGAAAAAAATTTCGGAGAAAAAAATGTTGAACAAGAATAAATAAAAAAATCGAATTTCTTACAGAACGTCAAAAATTAAACAATTCAATAATATTTTAACAGAAAAGTTTACTTTTAAAAATTAAAAAAAATGCACATTAATTGCAGAAAAAAAAACATTTAAAAAAATTTCTGGAAAAAAATTTTAAACAAGAATAAATAAAAAAATCGAATTTTTTACACAATATCAAAAAATAAAGAATTTAATAATGTTTTCGACAGAAAAGTTTACTTTCAAAAATGACAGATTTCTGCATTAATTGCAGAAAAATAAAAACTTTCTAAAAATGTTCGGGAAAAAAACGTTTGAACAAGAGTACATAAAAGAATCGAATTTCTTACACAATGTCAAAAATAAAACAATTCAATAATGGTTTCAAGAGAAAAGTTTTTTTTCAAAACTGAGAAATTTCCGCATTAATTGCAGAAAAAGAAAAACTTTTTAAAAAATGTCGGGAAAAAAACGTTTGAATAAGAATAAATAAAAAAATCAAATTTCTTACAAAATCTCAAAAATTAAACAATTCAATAATTTTTTTAACAAAAAAGTTTACTTTAAAAAATAACAAATTTCCGCAATAATTGCAGAAAAAGAAAAACTTTGAAAAAAATTTCAGGAAAAAAATTTTAAACAAGAATAAATAAAAAAATAGAATTTCTTACACAGTATCAAAAATTAAGAATGTAATGTTTTAAAAAATAAAATTTTACTTTTAAAAATGAAAAAGTATTGCATTAACTGCAGAAAAAGAAAAACTTTTTAAAAAATTTCGGGAAAAAAACGTTTGAATAAGAATAAATAAAAAAATTCGAATTTCTTACACAATCTCAAAAATTAAACAATTCAATAATTTTTTTAACAAAAAAGTTTACTTTAAAAAATAACAAATTTCCGCAATAATTGCAGAAAAAGAAAAACTTTGAAAAAAATTTCAGGAAAAAAATTTTAAACAAGAATAAATAAAAAAATAGAATTTCTTACACAGTATCAAAAATTAAGAATGTAATGTTTTAAAAAATAAAATTTTACTTTTAAAAATGAAAAAGTATTGCATTAACTGCAGAAAAAGAAAAACTTTTTAAAAAATTTCGGGAAAAAAAATTTTGAACAAGAATAATTAAAAAAATCGAATTTCTTATGCAATGTCAAAAATTAAACAATTCAATAATGGTTTCAAGAGAAAAGTTTACTTTAAAAAATGAAAAATTTCCGCAATAATTGCAGAAAAAGAAAAACTTTGAAAAAAATTTCGGAAAAAAAATGTTGAACAAGAATAAATAAAAAAATTGAATTTCCTACACAATGTCAAAAAATAAAGAATTCAATAATGTTTTCAACAGAAAAGTTTAATTTGAAAAATGACAGATTTCCGCAATAATTGCAGAAAAAGAAAACCTTGAAAAAATTTTCGAGATAAAAAACGTTTGCATAAGAAAAAATAAAAAGTCGAATTTCTTACACAATATCAAAAATTAAACAATTCAATAATGGTTTCAAGAGAAAAGTTTTCTTTTATAAATGAGAAATTTCCGCATTAATTGCAGAATAAGAAAAAATTTGAAAAAATTTTCGAGAAAAAAAATGTTTGCATAAGAATAAATAAAAAAATTGAATTTCTTACACAATGTCAAAAAATAAAGAATTCAATAATGTTTTGAACAGGAAAGTTTACTTTAAAAAATGAAAAATTTCCGCAATAATTGCAGAAAAAGAAATACTTTGAAAAAATTTTCGGGAAAAAACTTTTGAGCAAGAATAAATAAAAAAAATCGAATTTCTTACACAATGTCGAAAATTAAACAATTCAATAATATTTTCTACAGAAAAGTTTACTTTCAAAAATGACAAATTTCCGCAATAATTGCAGAAAAGTAAAAACTGTGAAAAAAATTTCAGGAAAAAAAATGTTGAACAAGAATAAATAAAAAAATCGAATTTCTTACACTATGTCAAGGTTTTTTCGCAATAATTCAATTTTAAATGTTTAGAATTGAAAATTTTTTTATTTACAAAGCTTAAAATATTTTTTTTTTCTTTTATCTTAGAATTTTTTTTTAATTAATTTAATTTTAAATTATCTTTTTTGTATGTAAGTGCATTTTCAAATTTTTAGAGTTTAAGCTGTGAATTTCAAACATTAAACTAAATTTTTAATTTCGCATTGTCAAATTTGTATCGCTTTATATCTTAGAAAATTTTTAAAATAAATTTAATTTAAATTTATAATGTTTGTAAGTAGGAACATTTAAAAATTGTAGACTTCAAGCCGTAAATTTAAAACATTAAATTAAATTTTCAATTTCTTATTATCGAATTTGTATCGCTTTAAATTTTTAATTAATCAAAGTCAAAAGTATTAACTTATAATTTGTTTTATGTTCCATACTTTTAACGTTAAACAATACGCTTTAAATTTCTTTAAATTTAAAAAAAATCAAATTTTCTGAATTTTCAGCTATACTTAAGTGACATAGGTATTTTATAATGAGCCACAAAGTTTTAACTAAACAAACAATCAGTATCCTATGTGTAAATAATTATCCGATTAATCATAAAAAATTTCTTTCAGTGAGTAAGTGAAAAAAATTATTTAAACAAATATAAATTGCTTAAAAAAATAAAGATTTGTTGCAAAATGCTTACAGTCATTTGTTTCATTAAAATAATTTATTGCAAAAAGGGGAAAACACAGCTCATATTTATTAATTTTTTAAAGAATGACGTGAATCTCTTTTTTTTAAACAAATTTTTCCTTGGTAATCTTATGGGATTTTTCAGGCCTTTGATATTGTTCGAATCCGTTAATCTGTAAAAATTCCGCAAAAAAATTTAAAAAAATGGTATTTCTTTAAAACCTTTAAAATTCAAAAAAACTTATTCCTTTTAATATGCCATAAATCTTGTAAAGTTACTAGAAATCAAACGAAAATCTCGTGAAAGTCGATAAATTCCCATAATATCTGACGAACATGAAATCTGAAAGTATTGGAAAATTCTAAAAAACTTGTAATTTGCTTTAAATTCCTGGAAGTTACTTAAAATTTTATTCCATTTTATTCACTCTCTCGAATTTCCTAGAAATACTTAAAAATTTCTGAACACTTTTTGAAATTATTTAAATCCCTTTTAAATCCTTTTAAAATTACTTGAAATTTTTTTAATCTGTTAAAAACCCTTGAAATATGGGAAATCCTTAAAATCCGTAGAAATCTTTAAAAATCGCTAAATGTCTTTGTTCATCCCATTTTATATTATTTATTTTCTAATTTTTTTAGAGATCCTTTGGAATCCCTTGGAATTTTTTAAGGATGTTGAAAATCCTTGAAATTACTTTCTTTTTGTAAATCCCTTAAATCTTGTGAAACTTCTAGGAATCATTAAAAATCAAGATAAAATCCGTTAAAAACTTTGAATTCTTTAGTATCTTTCACAATGCTTTTAAAATCATAAAATTTTTAATACACATAAAATTTCTTAAAATTTTATAAATCTGCTTGGAATCTATTAAAATCCCTCAAATTATGTTCTATTGCTGAATTTTTAGTATTTAATTATTTATTGGATTAATAATAATAAAATAATATTATAATAAACTTAATTAATTAATTAAAGTAAATTAAAGAATAATAATGACAATAATAAAAAGTAATATATTTCAATAATTTAATTTTAATTCAATTTTTAATATATTAATTTAGATAAAACTTCTTGATATCCTTTAAAATCTCTGTAAAATCTATCATTTTGTTTTTAAATTTCTTGATATTTTTTAAACACGCTTAAAGCCTAAATTCCGTATAAAATCTTTTTAAATCCCTGAAAACAGTTAAAATACTTTAAACTCTTTTTAAATAAAAATAAATAATGTGAAATGTCTCACGGTTAGTTTAATTATTTAAAAAAATATTTTTGAAGATCTAAGCATTCTTTTTACTGTGCATGGTGCTGTATGATTGCCGAAACGTTGGTGATTTTATTTATTAATGTTTTTTTTTGTAAATTATTAATGATAAAATCAAAACAAAAAAAGTTAAAGACGAAATAAATAAACATAAATTATTTATACATGAAAAAATTATATTTTTTTAAACAAGAAAAGAGAGAAGGAAGAGGATTTAGTTGGTTACCTTCTCATTTGCGATGATCGAGCTCTACTTTTTCGTATTCAAAATTCGACATTTTTTATTTAAAATATTGAAAATTTTTTTTCTTTAAAAGACATAACTTTTTTCAAATAAATTATTGGCCAATTTAGACAATTAACAATTGTTTTTAGACCGATTAGGTAAAAAATAAGAGCGTTAAAAGTTCAGGAAAAATATTGGAAGTTTGTCCAATGTATAATATAATTATTATCGAAATAATTAGGCATAATTTGACTTTCTTGAGTACAGTAACCGGGAGATACTCTAAAAATAATTAAAAGAATAAATTTTCTGATTTTTAAATAAAAAGATCCATTCTTTCCATTTTAAGGTATTTTTATTGATCGCATCGGAGTACATTTAATACGTTTGTAGTGATATAACTTTTTTTTTAAATTATATTGTACAAGTTTTCTTAAAAATCCAGTGAGATGAATATTCGCATTTTATTGTGAGTTCTGGAATTTATGTTCTTTCACTTTATTTTTGTTTTTTAAGAGAAGAGACTTGTGCAGCATATTGCGCCAACTTTATATGGAAATGGAAATTCTCGAAACTAAAGTGAAAGTCTATGAACATCGCACAAAGGATTCTTTTTGTTGATGCAAACTTGTGCAGATTTCATTTTCTATTCGTCGAGTACATTTTACGTAGAGATGGATCAATATTTGTTTTAAGTAAAAAAATTTCGTTTGAGAAATGTTTACAATACGTTCTAAATAAAAAATTTTAAAATAACAATTAAATTTTTTTTTAGAAGTTCAGAATAATTTACAAAACTGGACAATTTCCTCAAAAAAGTGTTCAAATTGCATCACTTTTAATTTGAAGCAATAAAAATAGAATAATTTTATATGGAAGTAAAGAATTTTGAATTTTAAGAAATTTAGATTAAAATCTCATCAAATGCCATTGTAAAACGCTAATAACAGGCTTCCTTCGGATGAAAATTCAGAAAATTGGATTATTTGAATTTTGAAAAAATTTAAAGTGTATTGTTTATAGTTATAATAAGATCGAGCAAATTAAAAAATTTGACTTTAATTAATTAAAAATTCAAAGTAATACAAATTTGACAATACGAAATTGAAAACTGAATTTAATGTTTTAAATTCACAGCTTGAACTCTAAAGATGTAAGATGTTCTTACACAGAAATATTAAAATTCAAAATTAAATTTATGTTTAAAAAAATTTTCAGATAAAAGAAAAACTAACCATTTTAACCGTTGAAAATAAAAAAATTCAATTTTAACCATTTAAAATTGAATTATTCTGAAAAAACATTGACATGGTAACAATTTAAAATAGCAAAAATTAAAACTAGAACAATTTCAGCTACTTAAATTTGAAAATTAAATGAATACAAACTTCATTTAAAAACAAAAAACTATTTAAATATCAAAAAATCTCATGATCAAACTTTGTATACTCAAACTACTTTCAATTTTAATTACTTCGAGTTAACATAAATTGTTTTAATAATTTTTTTTAATTGATTTTAATTTTTGAAATTCAACTATTTCAAGTTTTATTTAAAACTATTTGAAATTAAATGAATTATGCAATTACTCATGGATTAGTTACAGTTGGTTCTTTTGTTAGCTATTTTTATTTTAAAGAACACAATCATTAAATATACATTTTTTTATAATTTATAAAAGTTTTAGGATTTTTAAACAAATTTTAAGTTAAAATGATCTTTTTTCAATTTTAAACTAATTAAAAATAATGTTTAACACGATCGCCATGATTATAATTTTTAAAATTACCTAATTTTAGGATTTTTATTTCTAAATTGTTTTTGTTTAGGATGAGTTTGAAATTTCTCATATTTTTAACATTTATAAATAAATAAAAAACTTGCAATGCCCAGTTTCATTCTTTATTCTTTTAAATTTAGTTCAGAGGCACTTTAATTTAAATAGTTCAATTTTAAATAATTTAAACTGACAATTGTTCGGCTTTTCAATATCTCAATTTGATATTCCGAGAATTCAAAAAATTGACGAAACAAGATAATGTTGTACGTTTAAAATTATTAAATTTAGGTTAAATTACATTAAATTTAATTATATTATATTTAAGTAAATAATTACTAAATGTAAATTGTGAAATTTAAATTTATTTTTAATATTTGAATGTAAAACTATTTTTGATTCAGGAGGATTTAAATTTAATTATTGAATCATTAATACTATTATTTAAAAATTATTCTGCAATATTAGCAGTAAATTTTAGAATATAAATCTAAAATATTTCAGCGTGTCCTCTCAAAAGAAAAATAAATTTTTAGCCATTTTCGGCTTATCGAACATTTTACTCGGTCATAAATGATGTTTACTTTTAATATAAAGAGAATGATGAAACCTTACATCCTAATTTTTTAATTATTTGTCACTTCTAATTTTGATCCTCTATTTTAACACCTCGATTTTGTAAAGAAGCAAACCTTAATTACCATTTTAAAAATTATTTTTTACTTCTTAGTTTGATCCTGTATTCTAAAATCTCGATTTTGGATATTTTTGCTTTTGATCTTTTAAGTCCTTAACGGTCGTTTCAAGGACAACTTTGTTTTGAAGTGGGAAATCCCATTTCTGAAATTTGAAATCGATAGAGTAATAAATTTTAGTTTTAAATATATTTTATGGTTCAATCTTCACCTTTAGTTTAATCTTGACGATGCCCTTAAAGGCCATTTCAAGGTCAATTAAAAAAAAATTAAAACCCCACTTTTCGACATGAGAAATCGGTAGAGCGGGATATGTCACGTTAAAATATGTTTAAAGGAAATAACTTTAATTTGACCTTGAAGGTCACTCTAAGGTCATTAGAACCTCTATAAGTTTCGAACACCTCTGACAGCTTCATTATATATTTTTTTTCCAAATTTTTGCAATGTAACTTAAAAAAACATAAAATTACGAAAAATCTTTAAGAACCTTTTTTAAACAAATAATTTTTTTATAAAAATTTTTTTATTAATTAATATTGTTATATCTTTATCTAATGATACTCTATAAAACTTGAGCGCTTTTAAAAAATTTCATATTATTGACGAGCACCTGGAACGGCAAATAAAAAAAATTAAATATTTTTTGCCATATTTACTTATTTATGAAAATATTTAAAGCCTATTTTAAAAATAAGACTCGAAACATATTTTCGAATTCCAAGCAGCTTTTAAAAAATTTTGTTTAGTCTCAATCCGTCAATATATATATCAAATAATTAATTTAATTTTTAAATAAAAAGCTTAATTTACAGGTCCGTTCATTCAGCGCTGCCACAAAGGCAAATTGAAAAATGGAACACGCCTTTTTTGCCACTTTTATGCTATGAAATTTTTTGGTCCGAAATGGTTCATTTTGAGTAAGAATTCAACTTTTTGTTTAAATTGAGGTATTTTGTAGAAATTTTTGTTTCTTCTTTGTTTATTTAAAAATGTAACTCCTAGGTTGATAGGCCTGGTTTTTTAATATTAAATGAATGCTTTTGTTTAAAAATTCTTCATTTTTGGTTGAAAATTCAAATCTTCGGGTCAGAATTCTTGAATTTTGTTAAAATATTAATATTTTTTGGTAGAAAATTATTCTTTTTGTTTAAAAATTAAACTTTTTGGTTGAGAATTCTTAAATTTAAGTGAACATGCTTTGTGTTTTTGCATTCTATTAATTTTTTTTTAATTTCAAATTTTTTGTTGAAATTTCATGAATTTGATTGAAAATTTTTTGTTGTTGTAGTGAATCAACGGCCTGTCCACTCAGCATTGCTACAAAGGGAAATTAAAACATAAAATACGCCATATTTTCCTAATTTTATGCTAAAAATAAAATTTGTTGTCCTCTTAACTTCCGAGAAAAATTTTGAATCATGAGGAAGAAATTACATTAAAAAAAGTTTTAACCTAGTTTTTAAATTTGTAACTAAGAAGATAATTTTTTAGACAAAAATATTTATTTTATAACGAAAAAATTAGTTTTTAATCAAATTTAGGAATTCTTAATCAAAAGGTTTAATTTTTAAATAAGTGGATTGATTAATTCTCCGACACAAAAAGAACAAAAAAATTTAACAAAATTCAAGAATTCTTAACCAAAAAATGAGTTTTTATCAATAGTAGATAAATTTTTAAGCAAAAAACTAATTAACTTAGGAAAATAATTAAAATAATTCAAGAATTCTTAACCAAAAAGTTGAATTTTTAAACAAAAAACAATAATTTAGTACAAAAAAAGAAATTTTTAACAAATTAGCTCATATTGCACAAAAAGTTGATTTGTCACTTAAAAAAGAACCATTTTCGACCAAACACTGAATATCCAAATTTTCAATTACTAAAGTCATTTTTTAAAAACAAAAAACTGCATCAAATAAACCAAATTTCTGTCAAATTACTTAATCATTGCCAAATAATAATTAATAAATAATATTAAAATTCAATGAATTGCTAATTAAAATTTTTTTTAAATTCTCCCTGCTTCAAAAATTGTTTATCCCGCATGATGCTGCTAATATACCTTACTTTTATTAGTCGAAAATTTAACAAATATTTAGAAAAATAAAAAGGTTGTGTTTTCCCGAAATAATACTTTTTTATGTTTTTAAAAATTGAAGAAAATAAAAAAAAATTATTAACAAACTATACCATTTTTATTCTCTAAATACTTTTTTTATGTTTCTAATAAAAAAAGAAAGACATCTTAGCATCATCATGCGGGCCAAATTATTTTTAAGGCAGAATTTTCATTTTCCTAAAAAAATAGTTTATTTTTTATTTTTTTCCGTAGACTATGAAAAATATCGAAAAAGAAAAATGGACATTTTTCGTAGAACTTTTTCAAGAAAAAGTAGAAAATTCGTTTGCTAACAAAAATGGATTCTCCTGGCTACAAAATTAATTTAGCAAGCATCAAATTTAGAAGATATCTTCATTATGTAAGTACAAGCTTAAAAAAATCTTGACAACACATTTAAAGCTTGGTTTTCGATAAAATCGATTTTTAAGTTTTTCAGAAAAATTTCTGCCATTTTGTTAATTTTAAACCCTATTAAAATTTTTCGGCGTATTTTGAAAGTAACGCTATTAGAATCAAAAAGAAAATAATAAATTTCTCAATTCTGCAGAAAGTTATATTTAAAGAAAAAAATTCGGGTTTTTCGAAAAACAAAGCACACAATTCAAATTCGCATATCTTTTAGACAAAATTATGTCTGCAAATCGAAAAAATTCATATCGCCTAATTTCATGGACCGGGAGGGGAGCAAAGCCAACATGAAAGGAGATGAGCAAGGTGAAGGTATGAAGGTGGGAAATGAGTTAGGGTCCGAGCACTTACCAGTCATAGCCACAGTCAAAGAAGGCATCAATGGGCGCGGCAGGGAAAGAAAGAAAACAGGAGGAGTAAGGAACACGAAAATGGGAATCTGGGTGGTACATAAATTCAAAAGTGTTTAAACAAATAATGGAAAAAGAGAAGGTTAGGTATGAAAAAGAGAAGGGGTAGACTCGTTAATTGAAAGGTTGAAGGGGTCGATTAAGAAGGTAAGGGATGAGCTAGGTACTGAAGAAGAAAGAGTAGGGGTAAAGAGAGGCTTGTGGTGCCAAGAATGCTGGGAGAGTAAAGAGAGGATTAAAGAGTGTGTCAGAAAATGGAGAAAAGGGGAACTGGAGAAGGAGGAGTAGAACAGGAGAAAAAGAGAAGATAAGAAATTGTAGGGTGTGGGTTGTGGTAAATAGGGATAGAGGAGAAAGAAAGAATGTGGATAAAGAAATAGAAATGGAGGAATAGACCGATTATTTCAAACGTTTATTAGAAGCAGAGTAAAATAAAAACAAAGGGAAAAAGAGAAGGATAGCGCAAGGAGATGTGGATTAAGGGAATGAAATAACAACAGAAGAAGTGGATAAGGCAATAGATAGACTGAAAAGAAACAAGGCGGCAGAAGGAGATGGGATGGACAACGAAGCGATGAAATATGGAGGAGAAGGAGTTAGGGATGTGATGTGGAAGATCTGCAACATGGTCTGGAGAAGAGATGGGTGGTCGGAAGAGTGGATGACAGGACTGATGTTTCCGCTTGTCAAAAAAGGTAAAGCAAAGATGGTATAGGAATACAGAGGGATCTCTCTCATGCTAGTCAGCTATAAACTATATGCATAAATCTTAATAAAAAGATTTGACAGTCAGGTAGAAGAAAAGAAAAGTATCCCACACAATCAGACGGGATTTAGAAAAGCGATGACAACTCTAGAGAACATCTACGTATTTAAATACTTAGTTAACAGAAATTTAGTGAGGAAGAAAGAGAAACTAGTCGCTTTGTTCACAGATTTCAAAGCAGCATGTGACTCAGCGAACAGAAAAGTGCTGTGGCAGGCAATGAAAGAGAGGGGTCTACAAGAAAAGTTGGTAGAGAGGATAAACGAAATTTTTACTAAAACCAGGATTAGGGTGAAGATATGAAAAAAACTGTCAGTTTATCTGGATAGGAAGAGATCTAAGGGAAGGGTGCTTGTTAAGTCCGCTACTATTTAATAAGCCGCTAGAAGACTCAGAGGAAAAGCTAAAGGAGAAAGGGAAAGGAGGAACAGTTTTGGGAAATAGCAAACCATACTCTCTAGCATACGCGGACGATGTACCTCTGTTAGCAGATGATGAGAAGGGGAAGAATCTAATGATGAGAATCTTTGAAGAATATGTAGGAGAAAAAAATTTGACAGTGAACTTAGGCAAGACAAAGGTGATGTGCTTCAGAAATAGAAAGAGCAAACTAAATTATGTTTGTAAAATGAACAGAAAAAAGTGGAATTTGAGGAGAAGGTCTGCTAACTAGGTTTTTGGTGTAAAGCAGAAAAGTGAAATGAGCTGCAGATGAGGAAAAGAATTGAACGTGCGAGCAAAGTGATGGGCAAGTATGGGGTATAGGGAAGAGAAGGTTAAAGGACGATTGGAGAATGAGGCTTTAATTATTGTTTGATGCGTTGGTCTGGGCAGTGTTGTGTTATGGAGCGGACACCTGGGGATGGAAGGAACATAGGAAAGTTGAGAGCATGCATGAGCAATTTTTGAGATGGGTAATCGGGATTAGATCAAGTTGCCCTGGATATGTGTTAAGGGAAGAATTAGGAAGAGACAAAATGGTTAATAGACAAATTAAGAAAGCCTGGTGGTTTAAAGAGAAGCTAAAAAGGGGAGAGGGAAGCAAAATAACACAAGCATGTTTGGGCGAACTTTGGAACAATGAGGTGAGAGGCAATTTGGGAAATTCAAAATAGGAGGAAGAAAGGAGAAAAATGAGAAGTGTTGGTAATATAGGAGAAGAGGTTATGGAGTGGCAGGACAAAGAGTTAGAGCTATTAGTAAAAGAAAGAGCCAGAATATCTGAAAAAAATAAAAAAAGAATAAAAATGGAGTAGAGTTGTACGGTTGAGAATGGTAACAAAAAGTTTAATCCTTAATTAAGAAAATACGAAAAAATAAACAAATCTCAAGATTTCTCATCCACAAAATTAAACTTTTAACTAAACAAGACGAATTTTTAAACAAAAAGATCAATACACTGCCAAAAAAGACGAATTTTTAAGAAAGAAAATTACGTAAGAAATAGTTTTATATTTAAAACATGGTTGTTACATTTCTAACAAAAAACATAAATTTTTTAAAAACACAAAAATTTATTTTCTACTGACAAATTTAATTTTTGACACAAATCCAGAATTCTCGACCGAAAAATGTAATTCTTCTCAAAAAAAGATAAATTTTGAAACAAAAATATTAATTTACCAGCAAAAAGTGACTAATTTTTAAATAAAGATATCAATTTTTAAACAAAAATAATAATTTTGTGCAGAAAAAAATAAATTTTGGACGAAATTGAAGACTTCTTAACCAAAAAAAGGAATTTTCAAATAAAAAAGATGGATTTTTAACCAAAAAGATTATTTTGTATCCAAACAATTTATTTTTGACAAAATTAAAGAATTCTTATCATAAAAATAAATATTGGACCAAAATATAATAATTTTTTAACAAAAAATATTATTTTAATGCAAAAAAAGTTATAATAATATTTAAGAATTCTCAACTGAAAAGTTTCATTTTTTAACAAAAAAGCCGATTTCTTAACAAAATTCCAGAATTCTGAACCAGAAAGTTGAATTTTCAACTAAACTATATTAATTTTCAAACAAAATAAAAACGAATTTCAACAAAAAAAAAACGAATTTTTAACCAAATTTTCAATTCTTACTTAAAAAAGTACCATTTAGGCTAAAAATGTAATATGTAAATTTTCAATTACCAAAGTAATTTTTCAACAAAACAAGCGGAATTTTTAACAAAACAGTTGAATATCCATCCAAAAGATAAATTTTTAAATACAATTTTGAATTGTCAACCAAAAATTTTATTTTAAAAAGATGTTGTTAAATTTTTTAACCAAAAAGATGAATTTTTAAATAAAAAGATTAATATACTACCGAATAAGCAACGATTTCTAAACCTAAAACTTTAATTTTTAAACGAAAGGATTAATTTGCTACCAAAAGGCCGAATTTCTATGAAAATTCATGAAATCTAAACTAGAAAGTTGAAATTTTTAAACAAAAAGATTAGTTTACTAAAAAATCTAATTTCTAATTAAGCTCAAGAATTTTAACCAAAAAGGTTCATTTTTAAACAAAAAGCCGAATTGTTAACAAAAATCAGGAATTCTGAAATAGAAAGTTAAATTTTAAACTAAAAAATAAGAATTTGTAAGCAAAAATATTAGTTTGCCACAAAAAAAAATCTGAACCTAAAAGTTGAATTTTTTAACAACAAAAATAACAAATTTTAAACAAAATAGCTCAATTTTAACTAAATTTTTAATTCTTATTTTAGAAAGAACCATTTTGGGCAAAAATGTAATATGTAAATTTTCAATTACCAAAGAAATTTTTCAAAAAAACAAACGAAATTTTTAACAAAACAGTTAAATATCCAACAAAAATGATAAAAATTTTAATACTAATTTATTAATTTTCTATCAAAAAGCCTAATTTTTAACCGAATTCAAGAATTCTGAAACAGAAAGTCAAATTTTCAACCAAAAAAAAAAAAGAATTAGCAAGAAAAAATATTAATTTTCCACAAAGAAGGCAAGAACTGTCAACCTAAAAGTTGAATTTTCAACTAAACTATATATTTTTTTCAAACAAAAAAACGAATAAAATAAGAAAACAAATTTTTTTTTAAATTTTTGTCAATAAATAAAAAAAATAGAGCCTCAATTTGAATATATGCTCCTATAAGATCTTGCGAATTTTCATCAGCTTTAATTATCACATAGGATAGTGATGTATCGTAGCCATAACACCACTTGCAAAGAGAATTCACATAAGTTATAGAGAAGAAAGCTTGAAATTCTGTACTGATAATCTATCCAAAATCTATCCAAAGTCGTAAACTCGTTCGGAATAGTTTCTTTCCACAAAGACGCTTCCACAGGATCTTCAATGAAAACACTTCTAAACAAATTTTATTTTTTTATTATTGTCAATAAATAAAAAATAGAGCCTCAATTTGAATATATGCTCTTATGAGATCATGCGAATTTTCATCAGCTTTAATTTTTTTTTAAACCGTTTAAAGCGGATGAATAATTATAAATAAATAAATAATAAATGATAATAAATAATAAATAGTTAAGAGTAAATAATAAATAAATAAATTAATTAATTAATTAATTATGATGTAGTAATATGAAATAATCCCACGGGACAGAGATGTATCGTAGCCAGAATACCACTTGCAAAGAGCATTCACATAAGTTATAGAGAGGAAAGCTTGAAATTCTGTAATGATAATCTATCCAAAGTCGTAAACTAGTTCGAAATAGTTTCTTTCCCCGAAGACGCTTCCACAGGATCTTCAATGAAAACACTTCTAAACAAATTTTATTTTTTTATTATTGTCAATAAATAAAAAATAGAGCCTCAATTTGAATATATGCTCTTATGAGATCATGCGAATTTTCATCAGCTTTAATTTTTTTTTAAACCGTTTAAAGCGGATGAATAATTATAAATAAATAAATAATAAATGATAATAAATAATAAATAGTTAAGAGTAAATAATAAATAAATAAATTAATTAATTAATTAATTATGATGTAGTAATATGAAATAATCCCACGGGACAGAGATGTATCGTAGCCAGAATACCACTTGCAAAGAGCATTCACATAAGTTATAGAGAGGAAAGCTTGAAATTCTGTAATGATAATCTATCCAAAGTCGTAAACTAGTTCGAAATAGTTTCTTTCCCCGAAGACGCTTCCACAGGATCTTCAATGAAAACACTTCTATCACTTGGGACGTGTCTGCGCATGCCCACAATTCCCTGGCTGCTGCAACCAACTTTAGCTACAATAGAAGATGTTACTTGCATGCCCATGTAACTTATACTTTCCAACTAAAGTGAAATCTAGGACAAGATTTAGCATACTATATATATATAGATCGTGAATGGAAATTTCTCCTTCGGTATTTAATATAAGAGAACCTGGTTGTTAACTTGCATCGACTTTACGGAACTTCAGTTCTCATTTTAAGAGCATTACAAATCCATATTTCAGAAAAAAAATTTTTTAAGTAATTATTTAATCTTCTTTTTAATTTTATTAATTAATTAACAAAAGAATTAATTTTTATATGATTGGGTTTATTTTAATAATAATTGTTAATTTTTAAATAGTATTTAGTCATAGTTTTTGAAAAATGACATTGGTAATCCAAAATTTTTTATTCAATCTTTGATCAGATTGGTTCCTTTTTAAGTAAGAATTAACAATTTTGTTAGAATAGAGCTATTTTATATGAAATTTGTTTTCCTTTTTGTTTAAAATTAATATAGTTTAGTTGAAAATTCAACTTTTAGATTGAGAGTTCTTGTCTTTTTTGTGACAAATTAATATTTTTGCTTCCAAATTCTTACTTAAATTTTATTTAAAATTCGTTACTTATTAGTTATTTGTTTATAACAAATTAAAAACATTCTTTTAAAAGTATGCTTTTGAAAATGGTACTTTTCAAAAGTAAATTTTTTTTTCTTAATTTTCGTCAATAAATAAAATAAACTTTAAGAATTCTCAAAAAAAAATTTTAACTTTTTACTAAAAAAGACGAACTATTAAACAAAAAAATTCATTTACTACCAAAAAAGACGATTTCTTTAGAAAACAGGTTAATTCTCTATTAAAAAATTAATTTTTAACAAAATTCAGGAATTCTTAACCAAAAAATGAATTTTCAACTATAAGAGAAGAAATTAAAAGAAAATACTTCACTACAAACAAAAACGAATTTTCAATATAATTTAAGAATTCTGAACAAAAAAATGGAACATTAAAATTTTCAATTATTAATGTAATTTTTCAATAAAAAAAAAGTAAAACCGAAAAGATAAATTTTTAACTGAAATTTGGAATCGTCACGCGAAACTTGCATTTTAAAAGATTTAACCTAGTTTTCAAATTTTTAACAAAAGAGATAAGTTTTTGACCAAATTTTAAAATTCTGTACGAAAAAATGAATTTTGAACTGAACAAGATGAATTTTCAAACATAAAGATTGATTTTCTACAACAACAGAAATCCAAATTTTTAATCTAATTCATGAATTCCCATCCAAAAAGTTTAATTTTTAAAGAAGAAGATTAATTTTCTACCGTAAAAGCCGAATTTTCAACCAAATTTAAGAATTTTGAGCCAGAAAGTTTCATTTTTAACTATAAAAGAAGGATTTTATAAACAAAAAGATTAATTAGTTACCAAAAAATACCAAGATTTTCAAATAAAATAGTTTCATTTTCAACAAACAAAAAAGGTTTTTGAACGAAATAGTTTAATTTTAACAAAAAGTTCAATTCTTACTTAGAAAAGAAACATTTTTGACCAAAAATCTAATATGCAAATTTTTAATTACAAAAGTAATTTTTCATACAAAAAAATAAAATTAAAAAAAAACAGTTTAATATCCAACCAAAAATTTCATTTTAAAAAGAAGTTGTTAAATTTTTAACCCAAAAGATGAAGTTTTAAATAAGAAGATTAATTTAAAACAAAAAAAAACAAGGAATTTTCAATAAAATTTTCAAGATAAATGTTTTCCTAAAAATGGTGAATAAAATGTCTTAACCAAAAACTGAATTTGCAAGCCAACAAAATAAATTTTTAAACAAAAATATTCATTTTGTAAAGAAAAAATAAATTCTTATTCAAATTTAAAAATTCTCAATCAAAAAGTTTAATTTTTAAACAAAAGCATTGATTTTCAACCAAAGGAGCCAAATTCTTAACAAAATTCAAGAATTCTGAACTAGAAAGTTTTAATTTTTAAACAAAAAGCTTAATATTGCTAAAATAAACTAGCTTTTATTAAAATTTAAGAATTCTTTACCAAAAAAATTAATTTTTAAACAAAAAGCCGAATTCTTAACAAAATCCAAGAATCCTGAAACAGAAAGTTAAATTTTCAAATAAAAAATAAGCATTAGTGAGCAAAAATGATAATTTGCCACAAAAAAAACACTGTCAACCTAAAAGTTGAATTTTCAACTAAACTATATTAATTATCAAACGAAAAAAAAAACAAATTTCAAACAAAATAACTTAATTTTAACAAAATTAAGACTTCTTACTTAAAAAGATCCATTTTGCCCAAAAATGGAATAAAAAATTTCCGATTACCAAATTAATCTTCAAAAACTTATAAAACGGCATTTTTAACAAAACAGTTCAATATCTGACCATAAAGATAAATTTTTAAATGCAATTTTGAACTGTCAACCAAAAATTTTATTTTAAAAGAAGTTATTAAATTGTTAACCCAAAAGATGAATTTTTAAATAAAAAGATTTATTTGCTACAAAAAACAACGAATTTTTAATAAAATGAAAGAATTCTTTATTAAAATGTTAAAATTCTAAAGGAAAATAATAATTTACTACAAAAAAACAAAGAATTTTTAATAAAACTTAAGTTGAATTTCGAACTAAACTATATTAATTTTCAAAAAAAGAAAAACGAATTTCAAACAAAATAGCTTAATTTTAAAAAAAATTTTAAATCACAGCCGAAGAAAATTCGCATGACCTCGTACAAGCATATATTCAAATTAACGCTTTAGTTTTCTTTATTTATTGACAAAAATAAAAAAATAAAATTTTTTACTTTTGAAGAGTACCATTTACAAGAGAATACTCAAACTCATTCCCAAATACTCAGAATGAGTATATAAACTATTCATTTTTTAAGTTATATTGCAAAAAAATTGGACTGGCTAAAATATTTTTATGAAAAAAATTTCTTTTAAGGCTTTTCTTGTTAACATTATAAACAAATTTAATAAAAAAATGCATTATTCAGGCATATGTCATCCGAAAAATTTGTTTTTTTTTATGATAATTTTTTTATATTAAGAACCTCATGATAATGTCAGAAAACTCATAATTTTTTAATAAATTTTATAAATTTTTTAAACAAATTAAATAAACAAATTCATTATTCGGGCTTCTCTTGAAGAAAAATTCTTTTTTTTCTATGTGAGTCCTTTTAATTGAGAATCTTATGCTAATTTCAGCAGCATTCATAATAAGTTTAAAAAATTTTACGATTTTTTAAACAAATGTTTGAAAAAAGGAATTAAGGGTCATTGTTCGACGGAAAAACTCGTTTTTCCAATATCAGTCGTTTTAGTTGGGAAGTTTATGATAATTTCAGTAACATTCATAATTAGTTAATTAATTTTATATTTTTTTGTAAACAACTTTAATAAAAAATTTCTTATATATGCATTTGTCGACGTAATAAATCGTTTGTTCATATTTCACAGAATTTATTTATAACATTCAATAAATCTGTTGTTTAATCACACCCTGCATTTATTAAATTTGTTTAACAAAAACATAAAATTAATGAAAGAATTATGAATGTTACTAAAATGATCGAAAAGTTCTCAACTAAAAGGACTCAAATCGAAAAAAAAGAATTTTTCGTCAACAGACGCCCGAATAATGCATTTTTTAATTAATTTGTTTAGAGAAAATAAGATTTATCAAATCGTGATGGATCTTGCTAAAATTATCACGAACTTTCCAATTAAAACGACTGGAATTGAAAAAAAAAGAATTTTTCCGTCGATAAGTGCTCGAATAATGCACATGTTTATTAAATTTTTTTTAATAAAATCATAAAATACATCAACAAATTATAAATTTGCTGAAATTATCATGATGTTCCTAATTTTAAAAAAATTACATCGAGAAAAACAAAATTTTCGAGCTGCAAATCCCTGAATAATGCATTTGTTTATTAAATCTATTTAAAATATTAACAAGAATAGTTTTAAGAGAAATTTTTTTCCTTGAAATTTTGTTTATATTTAAATTTCTTGCAATATAACTGACGAAAAACGTTAAATTATTAAAAATTAGAGAAAACACATTTTCAACAAATAATTTGTTTATAAAATTTTTTTTTAATTGTATTATGGTGGAATATGTTTATATAATGTAAATCTTAGGAAGATCGGCGATTACAACCATTTTCCAATTATTGAAGAGCACCGGCAACGTGAAATAGAAAAAATTTCCATTTGTTTCGTCATATTTATTTATTTATAAAAAATTGAAAAAACTAAATTAAAAATCAGGCTTAACAACATCCTTTGAAATTTTGTTAGCTTAAAAATAAAACCATTGAAATCAGTTTGCAGGATACTCGGTTATCATATCTGCTAATATAATAACAATTCGCAATTGTTCAAACGATCTTAGTTAACAATTGCGTTATTCGGCTATTTTTCATCATATAAAATGCGTTCTTTGGATGTATTTAATTGTTTATGACTGAGATTCGAAGAACGTTAGACGATTTGGATAAATAATAACAACATCCATTGTTATAAACAATTTTAAAAACATTTACTCATCTTTTCTATTCGTTATTTCCATTATTATTATTCTTCTTCATTATTTTTGATCATCCGATAAAAATTGTTAATTATTTAAACAAATAAAATAAACAAATACACAGCTTGTCCAAAAAAATCCAGAAGCAGAAGTTTTACTGTTGCAATTTTGTAGAATTTATGTAATTCATGGAAATAAACGAATTTGTGGAAATCATGGAGTTCATGTTATCAGTAGAATTTTAGGGATTCATAAAATTCAAGGAATTCATAAAATTTAAGGATTTCGTAAAATTCCAGAATTCATAGAATTGAAGGAATTCACTGGATTTGCGGAATCCACGCAATTCATTGAATTGATGAAATTTACGGAATTTATGGAATTTGCCAGATTCATGGAATTATTGGAATTCACAAGATTCATTGAATTGATGGTATTTATATAATTTACGGAATTATTAGAATTCGCAGAATTTAGGGAATCCGCGGAATTCAGGTGACGCCCAAAATTCATTGGTTTTAAGAAATTCATGAAATTCACGGAATAAATTTACTTAAAGGAATTTTTGGAATTCTTCTTTATTCATAATGTGTCCCCTAAGGGTTTACATGACTTCCATTCCTTACCACTTACATAATAAACAACAAA
>JAAAKG020014652.1:0-20731 GCA_010014905.2 Druon quercuslanigerum | reverse complement strand
ATATATATATATATATATATATATATATATATATGGGTGGCAAAGCGAGTGTAAGGGTAAATGGGAAATTGAGTGACAGGTTCGATAGTATATAAGGCGTTAGACAAGGATGCGTTATGTCTTCATGACTATTTATATTATTTATGGACAATTGTTTAAAATTAACTCTTTTCGACGAAGAAGGTGTGCATCTCGAAACAGTAAGGGTACGTGGGTTAGCGTTCGCAGATGATAAGGCTGTCATGGCAGAATCTATTGAAGATTTTCAAAGAATGTTGAATAAATTGAATGCAAGCATGAAGAGTATGGGCCTCAAAATTAACGTAAATAAAACAAAAACTATGATGTTCGAAGGAAACAGCGAGAAAACAATATTCAACATTGTATTAATTGATGAGAGAATTAAAGAAGTTGATAAATTCGTATACATTGGTAGTTTATTTACTAGGGGCGGTAAGATAGATAAGGAGTTAGATAGACGCATAAACGAAGGTAAGAAGGTTATTAGTAGAGCAGGACACCTTATCAGAAGTAAAAATATATCAAATAAGGCTAAAATGGCAATACATAATTCTGTATTTGTACCGACTGTACTATATGGCACTGAGACATGGACCTATCAAGAAAAAGATAAGAGTAGAATTAACGCGATTGACATGAGATTCTTGCACATAATATGCGTGAAAACTCTGATGGACACATGGGAAAAAAATCGATTAAGATTGTTCGGGCATGTTGAGAGAATGAAGGATGAACGACTAACGAAACAAGTATATCAAGGTAATTAAATGGTAGCGTGCCTTGAGTCAGACCGCGGAAAGAATGGTTAGAATGTGTGAATGAGACCCTAGTTAGAAGGGACGTAAGAAGCCATAGAAACGCGAGAGCCTGTATGGAAAAATTGCATGGACGTTAAGAAAGCTAGAAAAGTTTGCCAGGCCAGAAAAATATGGCGGAAAATAGTTAATAAGAAGAGTGCCAGTAAAGTGAATGATGCCTACAACAAAAGATCTTGAAAACTAATGGACCCAAGTAGGGAACCTCACATGACGACTCTGTGAGGATCTTTACTTGGGGTGATTGCTAGAGAGATTGATCAGCAACCTGGGTCGGAGCAATGTTGCGGAATGAACGTGTTACTTAAATAAATAACACGAGAATTCTAGATCAATCTAAAAATTCTATAACCCTTTCCTCACGCTACTCTCTTCCCCTTAATGGTGGCTTAATGGTGTAATAATAATAATAATATTAAAGAGTAAGGGAGTCACGGTCATTTACAGTATTTAAAAAATCGGTCTTTTAAAGTTAAACTATTTACATTAACATAATACAAAATGTATGGAAAAGCAGAAAACAATTCTTCAAGGCTGTTGGAGAGGGTCACAAAAAAATGGCGAAATCTGTGAAGTACTCAAAATATGCCAAAAACATACGATAATTCGGTTTTGAGATTTTAAAAAACACTTAAAAGGTTTGATTTTCTACAAAAATAGTAAAAAATAAAGCTTCTTGCGTATACATTTTCAAGCGTGCCTAAACTGGTTTAGATTTGTTGCTTAACAGCTAAATACCATTGTAGTGACAAGCGATTTTTTTCTAAATCATTAAAAAAATATAAAGTATCCATCCAGCGGCTAACCGGCCTCCTACTAATGGCTTTTCAGTCATTAACTAGTGGGTGACCGTACCTTCTAGTATTGGACTTGCCAAGTAAACACGTTACGTTTTTACGCCAGCATATTTTTTCACATGGGTTTGTGTCTTATTTTTTTGCTATTTATGGCCAAAAAGTAAAATAAATGAGAAACTTCAATTTCTTGGGTGATATTCTAGAAGCTTTCCGTGTAAACATGTGTGATGTACTGAAAATGTTTTCTCATGTCTGTATTTCATCAAGGGAACTATTACCTATTGTTTATGGTTAAGTAAGTATAATTTTTTTTTGCATGCGCTAGCCTTCCGAGATACACATTTTTTTAAAGTTTTTGTACATTCATGCATACTAACAAGAAGGGATCTTTAGGTAAGCTTTTTTTGGTCTGAATTGATACTCTTCTCAACACAGAAAAAAGTTCAAATTTGTTGTAGATAAGTCTTGCAACAGTCAAAAATTAAACATATTTGGGCGAAAGTTTCACCAAGGTTAGGAGAATAATTCTGATCTCGTCTACTGCGTCACGTTGAAGTGATCACATGTCAATAAAACACATAGAAACAGCAACAGAAAACACAAATACAACATTGTTCTTACTAATAAATCTAATCCGAAATAGATTAGACTATTGTAGACGAATTATAACTTATTTAATACCACTTAGCAAAAAGCAACTGACAGATGGAAATCGCCATTTCTCTCCAATTCAATGAAGTTAAACAACGGTAGATAGAGCTGCCGTTGTTAATCTGGATACATTTCGAATAGAAATGGAGCGATTATAAAGTGAAATATTATGCAGGCAAGGATTGTAAATCGGAAATCATCTTTGATTCGGGTAAAGTTTAACTGGGAAGGTTAATTTTTGGTTTCGGTAAATATTTCACCGGGAATCTATGTAAACTTTATCTGTCGATTTTTTCTGTGAATGAAAGGTATGTGCCAGAGGTTTTCTGAGAAAAATAAATAAGACACATTTTTGACGAATTTTCGATCAAAAAACATTTTAGAAATTGTGAACGGATGGTTATCGAGCGGTTGGAAAACGATTTCGAAGCGGCGCTAGCTCCCTGGTACAGCGTTCAGCGGATAGCCGCAAGGTTGCAGGTTCAATTCTAGCTATCCGTACTATTTATTTATTTTTATTTCTAAAATTCTTTTTTATTGCATTTTTTAATAAGTTAAATAAAATTATACCATTTAATGAATGTTTATTCCTTATTTTCATTAAAACTCTGTGTATCGTATTTTCATTTTCACTGATTTGGACAAATGTGCATTTATTACAATTCCTTATTCTTCAATTTTTTCTGGTTTTTATGTTTTCAACCAAAAGCTACTCAAAACATATTGATGAAATCTATGAAATTAGCCAATGCATTCGCTGGTATTTCGTATTTATTATTGAAATTTTCCTTTGGTAAACTTTGTTCCTACTTGAATTTAAAAATATAAAGACTAGCAACTATTGAAGAATACAGAAATTTAACAAAATGGACAATTGTCTAAACAAGTGATAATGACCAAACGATAAACAGAGTTTTTATTGAAAATAAGGAATAAATAATCATTACATGGCATAACTATATTAAATGTTGTTCAGAAATGGATTTAAAAAGTTTCGTGCTCGTTTTCGTACGTTTAATGCGTACACTTTAACTATAAATTTTTAAATATCATAAATATAATATCCTAAGTCGAAATTGTGATTTAAACCTCTGAGGAATTACCACCATACATTGTAAATGAGATTCTTTCGATTTATTTTTAAACAAGGTTCTTAAAGCACCTACCGCTTTGGGGATCACATTCTAATTACGAAACTCGCGCTTCGCGCTCGATAATTTCTGTCCAATTAAAAAACTTCATCGAGACAATTTGTAAATCTTTTTCCAATCTACTATAAACAACGCTTTAAAAATACGGATCTGTTGAAACCAAAAATTGAATAATTGTGAAAATGATCAAAAATTGTGAACTTTTGTCTAATTAAGAACTTTGATGAGAATAGTGTCGTAAATCTTAATACACATATTTTATATCTAGTAGAAATTTTGAATTTGAAAATTTAACTGAGATAGTTTCTAAATATATTTGATATCCAGTAACGGATTTAAATGAAATTTCCTGATCTATCAGAAAAATATTTTTTTCTATTTTTGTGAACATTTTCAAAATTTTAAAGCATATAACGTTTTTAATTTTTCGCAAAATTAAAAATCTTACTTAGATAATTTACATGTATTCTACCCATATATAAGAAACGTTAAAAAAGATTTCTCAAATTAGAAAAAAAATTTTTGAATTTGAAAATGATCTAAATTCTTTAATTTTGGTTGGAAATATTTGCTTAACGAACTTAACCTTAATTTTGGGAACTTTAATAAGTATATCATAGGCTGACTAAATTGGACAAATTTTTCAAAAGTGAACGTGGCTACAACATTCAGGTAACCATACATACAGGCAGACAGACGGACACCGAGAAAAGGTTATGATTTTCGGTTTCTGTGAGTGCCAAAACGTAAAACTTCTTTCAAAACCAGAAATCGAAAATTTTGTCGATTACATTACACTCTCAATATTGAGGATGTAAAAAAGTAGGGATAGCTAGAATCGAACGCGCAACCTTGGGGCTAACAGTCAAGCGCTCTACCAGGGAGCTATCGACACATCGAAATAATTTTACCTGGGCTCAATGACATTCCATTAGCAGTATTTAAAATGCAATTTTCTCGAAAATGGGTCAAAATTGCGTCTTCTTAATTTTTCTCACAAGACGTCTGATACGTACCTTTGATTGACGACAGTCTAAATTTAAACAGAAAGAAAGAGTGCCTAAAGGTTCCCTTGTAAGTATATGAGACAGATACAAATTTGTTCCTCTGGACCAGTCTGGGTCTAAATGTTAATTGAAGAGAAACAAACTCTTTTATCACTGCCCATATTGAATTATTTTATAATGTTAAATACTCATTGGAGTAGAAATGGTGTATAACTTATTATACTCAAAGAATGATTTATGGTGAAATGTGTCGGATAAAAATGAAAAAATAGACGACTTGAAATTCGTATAGCTTGGGCAAAATTAGAATATGCCTTTTTTTGTTTTTTGTAGAGTAACTTTTGAGCTCGTTAAAATGTTTTCAAATTTTTTGACAAAGTAATGTGAAAGTGATAAAACTGTGATTCTCTCTGCCTAGCCTCTGGCCACAAATCCGCTCTTCATTTCTGTTATTATCGTGGTCATTACTACACTTTTATACCTAGAGACCTACACCCTAAAACTTTATTACTTGAGAGTTGAAGTCTTATTGTTCTGCCATTACAGTTAGGGTGAGTTTATATTTCGAGTCACCCAAAAAGTTCGACTTGGCTCGGTTGATTGCACTCGCCATAAATGCTAACTATATTCACCCAACAGTAAATTTAAAGTAAAATTATCATTTTCTTCAAATTTTTTAAATAACTTTTTTATGGTTAACATTTGACCATTTTTGCTGTCATTTTTCTGATTCATTTTTAAAGATTTAATTTATACTCTGTAGTACAAATATCACTTTACACAAACTTAACCAAAGCATGCAATGAGTCTGCAAATATTGCAATTTAGGTAGAATTCTCCTATTTGTACAATTGTTCTATAATATTCTTGAAATAGGAAAAGTTAACAAAATCCTTCTTTAGATCTTAAAAAAATAACCTGAAGATTAAATAAATTGGATCATAACTTCTTATGAAAAATTAAACTTGAAAAAGAAAATTTATTTTTACGTGTTTAACTCCATAAAGAGCAGCAATTTCTTTCATCGAGCTGATCCAATGTAGAGTCGGCGTCAAAATTACGCGACCTTCAATTTGATCGCTCGCAGATCGTTAAAAAAAATCTCAGAAAATTCTAGTCAGGTACACCTGAAAGCTTAAAGTCTCTCGAACTAAACAGTATTTAAATTGTTTTGGAGACACATTTTTTAAACCCCGACTTTCGAGGCTTCCCAAAATAAGCTGGACCTCTTAAAAAATCGTAAAAAATGCACACTCTCATTGAGCTGTCTAGAATTAAACGAAGTGTTCTAAATTTAAAAATTTTAATTTTTTTACTTATTACAGATCGTTTTGCACAAACATATCATCTTGGAAAGAAATAAGGATATAAAGTTCTTGTATGGCTTACAGTGTGCAGTTTTGTAACGTAATTGAACTACTCTTTGAAAGAGAGTAACCATTGTATAAAAAAAGTTGAAAAAAAGTATCCATTTCACAACAATAGGGACATTAAAAGAAAGGGGATATCGACGTTCCTGACTTTTCCCCTCTCAACTATTGACCTGCGGGTGAGCCGGTATCCCCTTCCTTCTGAGGTTCCTGTTTTTGTGAAATGAATGATTCTTTCTTAAAACTTTTTATGCAATGGCTACTCTCATCAAATCCACTCATATTTGTAAATGATTATTTTGCCAAATATTGATCTAATTTAATGGTTTCAAAGAGTAGTTCAATTACGCTCAAAAACTGCGCACTTTAAGCCATAAAAGAACTTCATATCCTTATTTCTTCTCAAGATGATATGTTTGTGCAAAACGATCTGTAATAAGTAAACAATTTAATATTTTGAAATTTAGAACACTGCGTTTCATTCTAGACAGCTTAATGAGAGTCTGTGCATTTTTTTCGATTTTTAACACGTCAATCTCATTTTCGAAGACCTCGAAACTTGAGGCTTTAAAAATGCGCCAGCAACACCTTGTTTAATTTATGAAAATTTAAGCTTTCGCGTTTATCTGGCTGGAATTTTCTGCGATTTTGTTTGACGGAGTTGCGAGCTATAAAAGTTAGGGTCGCGTACTTTTAACGCCGACTTTACTATAGAGCAGTTTCTAATAGAAAATATCGGTTTACTTTCATTATTATACATTTAATAGACTAAGAAACTAATTGAAATTATATTTAATATTTTTATTTCAAGGTATGACAAATTATTGTTGAAGAATATTTTATATGATTATTTGTCGGAAAATTTTAACTCGGCAATTTTCACTATTTATCTGAGAAAATCCTACTAATTATTCAATTGAAAGATCGATTCATAGCTATTTATATCAGTGATATTGCGTCATGCGTCGGAGAACATTCTTACTGACTTGATTCAGTGAGCTGTGTATCACTGATTCAAAGGATCCCGCACAATTTAATTAAAATCCGGCTCCGGTCAAATTAACTGAAATTGTAATATAATATAGTTAAAAGCCTCCTGATCAAAAAATCCTAATGGGTAGTAAACGAGAAAAATATGACCACAAGCAAATCTAATGTCCCTCTTGAAACTTGAAGATGAGTTGCAGATGTTTCAATAAACTCTGATTAGCACAATCACTAACTAGAATCACTTGTAAGACCAGTCAAGCTAATAAGGGCAATAAAATAGAGCTATCCTTATAATAATAGGCGAAATCATGGCCTTTCTTGGTTGCACTGATTTATAGTCTTGTCTTAGCTGACGGGACTAATAAATTTTTTGCCTTTGTTGGTTTGACTGATTTATAGTCTTGTCTTGATTATCTGAACTGCAAAATATCTTTGGTAGTCCAGAATGTCTTTCGCCTTGATTATTTTGAAAAATCTTCACATGGCCAGGGAAGTCCCATTACATTGCCTTTAGTAGCTGGATTGGCTTTTTCTTTAATAATCTTTTCTTCTTTAATAGTCTTGTATTCATTGACTGAACTGTCTTCCACCTTTAATATTTAGAACAGTACTTACATTGCTACGACAAAACCATGATTTCGCTTATTATTACCAGGACAGCGCCATTTTGTTGCCCTTATTAGCTGAAATGTCTTACCAGTATTTCTAGTACTTTCAGTCATTGTGCTGATCACAGTTCATTAAGAAATCTCCACCTCATCTTCAAGTTTCAAGCGGTACATTAGATTCGCTTGTGGTCATATTTTTCTCGATCAGCCCCACCTATCTCGAAAACTTTTGATTTTTTCGACTAGCACCTAATAGGATTATTTGATCAGAAGGCTTTGAACTATATTATATTGAAATTTCAGATAATTTGACCGGGGCCGCGTTTTAATGGAAATTGGGCGAGGTCCTTTGGAGAAAGGTAAAAATCATGAATTGAAACATTTGCATTCAGGTATTTAAAAGTAAAATATGCAATAATGTTGAAAGCGTATATTAGTATTCACTCATTGTACATGAAACTGGAAGAACTGCTTCTAAAAAGAATTCCAAACAACCCTTATATGAATTTGAATAGCTGAAAAATATTGCTGCAGTCTAAACGTTGCACCTGTGAAAGAAGTCGATTTTGCATGCCTTACTCAGAGAATGCTCAGAGAATATTTTTAATTTAATGTATTACGAAGCCGGAATTTCGTGTGCTGAATGCAAATTTGTGGACAGTGAATATGTGACATTTTTGCAAATTTTGAAACATTGTTTCTGAAGTAAGATTGAATGCGTAAGGTGTTCTCAGATGAAACAATTAGGCAAATTAGTGTCCCTAAAGTCCAATGCATATTTGGACACCTTTTTAAATTGTGTATTCTTTTATCTGTATAGTTACGGAATTGTTTAATTTAATTTTACAAAATTTGATCGCATTTTTATTCTTTAATGGCTCTCATTTTTTCTGCATGGTGATTCTGTTTTTATATAATATATTTTCTAAGGATTTACACTTTGATAATTTTGTGTATTTTAAATGTTTGGTAGACAATCTATGTTTGATTTCATGTAGTGCCTATACATCCGGACACACCGTACGTTTATGTAAGCTTATAATGGGGTCGAGTCTAAACGCACGGACCTGTCAAGGGAAAGGGAAAGCTGGAAAAAGGAAGGGGACCTTGCTTGTATCTATATTTCCGGACACAATTAACGCCACCTTCCCTTTTCCAGTTCTTTCTTTCCCTTTCCAGGTCTTTATGTTTAGACTCAATCGTATTACAAATGTGCCTTCGCGTACGAATTTCCCTGAGTTTAGACTCGGCCTTTATTTTAAAACATTCAGATTATTTTTATCTCAGTTTTTAATATGAATATAGCACTAAATTTTAATATTTTTAACAAGTTATACCATTTTTCGCACCGCTAGACTTAGTGTAAAAAATAATATGCAGCATATGAAAGAAAATAATGTACCCTTTCTTCTACTTTTTAGTTCTGGTTATGAATAATAAAACTTTAGAAATATGAGTTAAAAAAAAACTTTTAACACTTTACCAAAATTCTTTTTACATTTAAAGAAATATGAAAACAATATTTTGAATTTTAGATTAATTTTTTATTTGATACATAAATACGCGGATTCCATATCTGATCGCATAAACGTTAAAGTAATCGATCTACTTGTAAAAAATATTATGAAAATATATTCCAAGAGTAAACCTTATGCAGAATTTTTATAATATATGACCCCATACATTTGGGATGTAAGCGAACAAAACACGAGAAATCATTTCGAGATGATTCCTCAATAATTAGACAAATGCTGTTTCTCAAAAACACCAGAGATAGAAGAAAAATTAAATCAGTATCACGAAATTTTAATATGATAGGATTTTCCTGTTCTGAAAATGATAAAACCATATATAACTCATTTGTTAAAAAAAATGTATTATGTTTTGTTTGGTTCATTTTTAAATTTTGTTGACATTTGTTGAAAAGTTTAGAAACATTTATAAATAATTAAAATATGAGTGGTCTGAAGACAAAGGTAAAATTTTTATAATGAATATAATAAAATATGTGCAAACGAGATTAAAGATTTTTCCTTTAACGGAAGGAAAAAGAAGAAAATCCATATACCTAAATATTGTTAAATAAACCATTTAAAAGGAGAACGTTGTTCCCTTAATCTAAAGAACGCTTAGATTTTATTTTCAAACAGCAGGCAACAAGTAACCATAGGTCTATTTTCGTCAATAATAAGATTTTTAATCTTTGATTAATTTTGAGATTGACTGTATAGTCACATTCTGAAACTCTGATTTCGTGGCCACGAAAGGCCACATTGTTTTCATAAGTGTGGGAAGGGGTCCGAGCTACGTAGTTTTACACTCAGGTATTTAAAATAATAAAATACATGACTTATTACTTTCCCAGTCATCAATAATTTATGCGAGAGGCTCGTCTCGCCATTTGTTAATTAAGATATTTTTTTATTTTCGTTCTACAAGTGATAGAAAAAGCCACGCACAGAATAGCGTTACAAGTATTTCCTATACGTTAAGTAAATTTACTGCTTTCGGACAAGCTTCCACATTCTTTATAATAATTCGAGAACCATCAGTAAATATTGAATATTTTTCTTGGTGACATTTGAAAATGAAAATTTCAGACTGTTTTTAATGCCATTTTTGCAAGTGAACGCATCATTTTGACCGGTACTGTAAATATAAGGAAAAATTCTTAGTCAGTACGTTTACATTAAATATGAAGGCATACACTTTCGGTTGAAAAGTGGATCAATTCGTTGCAGTGGGTGAAAAATAATTGACTTAGTAGAAAATTTTTTTAAAAATATAATCGTTGATTGAATTTAAAGATAAATCTGATTGTACAAGTCGTCTGAGAATCCAGGAAACACTCAGGCATCCGACAAATTGTATAGAATACGTGTGGAAGAAGGGTGACATGAAGTGTGAAAAAGGAGACATGCAGCATATGCACTACACAGTGTGTGTGACTATCGCGTGTTGCTGTGAAAGAAAGATGTAGGAAAAGCGGAATTGAAGGTTGTTGGGGTTGAGACTTCACGATGAGCTACCTTTAGCTGTACTCCCTCGACGAGGAAGACACGTAATTCAATAGCTGTTTCAGTATTACGGTATTCGCGGCAAGCATGACAACCATATTTCTAAAACTATGTACGAATTTTGTAAATAAGTGAAAAATCAAAATCTCAAATCAGAAGGTCATTCAATTATGTTGGAGCCTTAATTTGTCGGATAAATAAATGCTTGCCTGACTCTAATTCTTCTTAGTGCTACCACTGGAGTTCGTATAAAACTCGCGCCACACAGTGAATGATTCCCAGTTTTCCACCTCCAATTCGCTTAACTAAGTCTCAGATATGTTTTACGGAACCATCAAATAATATGTACAGTTTTTTCAGCCTATTTTCACGCTTAGAGGGTGAAGCAATCCTAAAAGTATTTAATTGAACACAGGAAAATTCGTAATTGAAATAATAATATTCTTCTATGTACTTAGAAAAAACTCTATGCACATTTAATTTACGTGATAAATTGTTAATTAAATAATTTTTTTAAAACATGCTACCCTTATTGCGGGATAAACTACACCTAATTATCAAAATGTACATGTAAAAAATCTTAAAAAATGTGACATGAATTGATATAATTCTAAAAAGAAACTTAAATAAAGATTATTCTACTATAAGAAATTATCCGTATATTAGTAAGTCACGCCTGCTTTGTGATACAAAATTTTAAGCAAAAACCACCATCTGCCCCAAAAGAAAAACTACATCTGTAGTCTTGTTCATGTCTGATTTGTAATATAAAAGAGAAAAAAAGTACCAAGATAGAAAGCATTTTATTTTACTCATAATTTATTGCACGTATGACGCTCTAACAACTGTTCTCCCTTATTAGAGGGTAAACCAGCCTTAATTTTTAAACTACGCTAATGAAAAATAGAAAAATTGAACCAAAATTGTGTATGATTATAAAAACATGAAAAAATTATGTTACTATTATGAAATAGTGGTTTAGTAACCTACCTCTAGTATCGACTGTCAAAGAGATACTTTAAATAAAAAATCAACAGGCACGTTATATTTGAACAAATACAAAGAAGAATCAGGAAATCATCAATGCATGAAAACAAAGTCTTAGTTTACAACAAAAATTACAACCTTCTTCAAAAAGTAAGAGTAAAAGATAGTTTATTCGGCCCTCGTTTAACCGAGGCTCCAAGTTAGCCGAGGTAATGGATTTATCCGAGCACTCCGTATTAATCGATGTGCATGCTTGAAAAATACCGAAAATCTCGATTAAAACATATAAAGCCGCTATGCTTTTGTCCCATTATTTACTTTCTTGAGACAAGTTTGTAACAATGCTTTATAGTCCAAAAATAAATCTACGTTCGTAAGTTGTTCATTTTTATATGCTTATGTGGTTAAATTAGCTTTTACTATTTAAAATATATCAAAAATAATTAATGGTTCTTTCTTTTGTACTTTTTTCGTGGTATCCGAGTTTTCACTTATCGGAAGTATCTTCTCCTACCGTTTCATCAAATAAAGGAGGTTTTACTTTAATAAACCAACCTTATGTAGTCAATTACATTTATTTAAAAAAAGAAAGTAATTAAATATTGCATATTCATTTTCTAACCTAAATTGTTAACTGTAATTTTTACAAGAAGTTTATGGCTGAAAATCTATTAAGTATTAAAAATATATTTTTTGGATGTCTTAAGACTTATGAGTCTCAAGACAAATAGGCGTATTTTTCATAAAAGTGGAAGTCATGAAAACAGCACTTTTTCACCAAAAGCATCTAACTCACCGTTATTGGCGTATCTTCTTCAAATTATGTTTCTACTCATCCACTTTTATATTAAGCTTTTAAGAAAATATTTCTATATGTATATGGGGCGTTATATTTTAAGTGGCACAGTCAAAAAGCTGAAATTTCTGATCTAAGTTTAACTGGGACAAAGCGTCGTGCTATTGGACAGTACTTTATGTTGGGAAAAATTTTGGCATTCGGATGAATATTGACTGAGGGAAAGGGGGTGAAAGTTTTGGGATTTTCGTGGATATCATCTATTCCGGCGGTTTTTAACTCTTCCAGTAGCGATGACAAAAATAAATCCCTAGTACAGTTTCGATAGTTGTTTTTCACGTCATTTATATTGGTCCACCGCATTTTACAAAAATTCATATTTGACCTATAAAAATGTGGGTTAAAAATAAATTTGACTTCTTTCGAAATAAGACAGGTTTTTCTACTTTTTTGTATTGAAAGAAAGCTTAGGTTTTGTCCTATAAGACTATGTATATTAGAAAGTGCTATGAAGATTTGAATTGATGAAAATTAGTGTTGAGTACTCCGGTACGCGCATGACGTTGGTTTTCGGGGCCCGCGGCGTATCGTGGTGCCTTTAGGAAAAGTAATTTGGTTTTTATATAATTTAATTAAAAAATAATTAAGTATGTATGGTCTTTTATCGGCCTCTCTTTCCGCATTTCGTTTTTTATGACAGCTATAAAACTGTATAAACTCGAAGAGTTTTAAACACGTGCAAGAAGTTGAATTTTTTAGCCCTACTCGTTGATGATTTAAAGTTATCCTTGATTTGATCTAGAACTTCAACTGCAGCCTTATAATATTTTTCAATGCACAGCATAACATTAATCTTCAGTTTTCCGAAGGATAAGTCTGGATCGTCATTATCATTTGACATGATTTCTTCATTTGATTTGAGGATTTCATTAGTTTTAACATTACCAACGTGTTCATCCGCAAGAACATCATTACGAGGCTGATCGGTGTCATATAAATTTGATGCTTGTATTTTTCATAGTTGACTGATCTGTTTCCTAGTTAAGGTACAAATTTTCAGTTCTACAAATAGTGTAGGAAATTGCGATCGCAAGCCTACAGAAATGCAGCGTGTATTCAGCGCCTTGTTATGATTCTTTTCTTTAAAAGGATTGAAGCATTTGTTAGTTCATTTTCTTTGATTATTTTCACCTTTTTAGCGACCATAGCCAGTAAAAACTGGGTTGAAAAAAAGCAAAGGGCTTAAAAAGGGTTTAAAATCCAAGCTACAATGAAAGCATAATATATGACGATATTTCTTTGCCGCGAATATTAATCAACTTTGGAAAATATGAATACAATAATCATATAACTAACCTACAAGGCGACATCGTTTTGCATTCACTTTAGAGAATTTTCAATGCTTTGCCATCTAGCGAATAAAATTTGAAACTCATCTCTCTGATGACCGTGGTCATAAAAATATTGTGGTAATAAAAAATTAATGCAGTTATATTTTTAATGCCATCCGTTAACCTAATAGTATTTTTAATTTATTTACAATGTATTTCAGTTGTGAAGATTCGCCCGCCCAGGAAGTCCAACTTTTGTTCGATATTGGCATTTTTAGCAATATTATTTTACTACTAATAAAAAAATATAAAGGTATTATTATTTATTTATATGGCCGATGAAGTAGATACATTGCGTGACCTATTGAGCTCAAGATCAGTTTTAACATACATTTATCATGGATAGAATGCATTATAACTAAAGAGGAGGAGTATGGCAAAGTAGGAATAATATACTTCATAATTATGTAAGGTAGTTCCGCCATAGAATTACGGAAAGCCGTTTGTACGCCAACTATTCAAAGCAATAAAAATTAGAGTACCGGCCTAACCAAATGTGTTTAAAACTAATCTAACAAGTGCAACAACCTCTTGGCGAGCAAGGGGCGCCTGCGTTTGTCCTTACACTTGGTATCGTGGGCGTATAATGGTAATAATTTTGGCAAGCGTTGAGATTGCTTCACTTTCCATTAAATCACGAGGACTGACGTAGTTTCTATATATAGACGATGCGAGCATGTTCTGCCGCTTTAACTTTGCTGGACTCCCAGATAAAACAAGCACGATTAAATTGCTGCTTCTGATTTCATACATAACTTAAGACAACTAATGCAGAGTAAATAGTAACAACAGAGAGCAACATTTTTGATTAATAAAATGATTTGAGTATCATTTTTTTTAAATTTCCTTAAAAGTAACTCTTAACAAATAAACATCCATCCACACTTAAATTTTACTTATACTTACTTTCTCTCCTATTGTGAATTTTTCCTTCTAAGTTCCTCTTCCTCCTTCCTTTTCTTCTTCTCAAACTTGCTTAACACCCCATTCACCCATGCTTCTGCCCTTTCATCATCCCTTTCATGCATGTACCTCGATGCGTATCCCACTCCTTTCCATCTCCTCACACTCCTCCAACCAGTGTTACAAGCTTGCATTCCCCTTCCGGTACAATTCACACCTCTTCTTCACATCTTATCCTCGCTATAAGATCCTGACTTCCTTTCGCTCATTTCTCACACAAACATTTTTCGGAGTGACGAGCTACGTGTTCTACTGCTCCTCTTGAAAGGACTCTCTACTGCGCTTTTCTCCTGACTCTTGAATATCTCTCTTTCCCTTCTGCAATAAAAGATCTCTCTCCTCACATGCGCTAGAGTCTCCTTCGCTTGTTTTCTTTATTTGTTTCGTTCTCCCAGAGCAGCTTTTTCTCCTTGCTACTGATGCGGCCCTCCCCGTTTAAGTGACTACCAACAATACCAACACTCCCGCTAACTTCCTCGAGCTCTCTCACTCCCTACTTTTACGTCGGTAACTGGCACTTCAGCATAGAGCACTTACTGTAAGTGAAATATTAAGCATTAGCGTGCATAACGGCACTGTCCCAAAAATTATTTAATCTTGCACGTGATATCAATAGTTATGATCGAGGTACATTGTTGCATGTACTATCGATCATGAACTATAGAAATCTTGTGAGCTGTGAAATCCGAAAGTTAAGCACGGGGCTAAGCCAAGACGTACTGACTGTTCAAAAGGGCCTGAACTTGGAAGCACTTAAGGTCTTCTCGACACTTCTTGCGTCACTGATGTCGTTTTCGTGGCATAGCTCCGATGATTAAGCGAATACAACGAGGGGAGTTTTTTAATTGGTCGCAAAAAACTCTTTCACAAAATCCCGCGCCACAAAATGTTCAACATGCACCTTAAAAAGTGCAGAAAATATTGCTCATTATATGTGTTCATTATAGTGAAAAGCAGATTACATAGGTGTAAATCACAGTTTGTTGTACTCAAATTTCCCACATTTGAATCCTTTTCTCTACACTGCTGATTAGTTTTATCATGAACAATAATAATAATTCCAATACATACAATAGGTGCTGGGAACATATCAAAAAAGCTTCTAAACAATACAAATGTGGCAAGTGCAATTACCACTAGATATAGAAAATGTTCTAATAAATCTGATAAGTCTCATACGTCTTCGAACCATTCTACTCTGGCCTCATCATCGGGTAAATCAGATGCTGGCGCTATACTTCCCGCGGACCCTTTTCGAAAAGCTAACCACCCTGCACCGCTGCCTTATTTCATCCTTCCGCCACCTCCTCCTCCTCCTGATGTTGAGTCTAGTAATTATAATGCTATCTGCAAGCATGTCGCCGTGCCTGTGAAAAATTCGGTGACGGGGGATTGGAAAGCCTTCGGAATAACATTACCTCCAAAGGTAATGAAGCCAACGATAGTTTAAAAAAGGTTTTAGAAGAAAAAAGAGTGGTCGTCTGTAGACTTGATGAACTGGAACAACGAAACGATAAAGTTCAATCCACTACGGGCTATGCATCCAATCAAGATAAGCTTGAATGAACGTCTAAGCTCAATGCTTGCACGTTGAAAATAAACAAACTCGTAGAATACGAAAGAAATCTCGAATTGGGCCTCGCCTGCTGAAGGCATCATGCAACGAATGATGGCTATTTCTAGCATACTCAATGTCACTATCCAGCCTTATGACATTGTTCACATCTAGAGTATAGGCTATTCTTGCCAGGATGAGCCGAGGTCTGTACTAGTAAAATTCTCTAGTAAAATGGTTCGTGACCGAATTTTTTCAGCCAAGCGTTCTCTTGGTATGTAAAGGCCAGCATGATTGACCCTGCTCTCGGCAATTCACTTATATACCTGAATTACAACCATCCTCCTGAAACTTATGCTTTATATAAACAAACACGCTCCTATCTTCAACAAATTAAAATCCGGATGAAGAATATTTGGATCAGAAATGAAATGATTTGTGTCAAACTTTCTAATGTCGTATCTCCAACTGAACTTCGCTTAACTAACGACCTTGATTCTTTATGTACTGACATCCAATCAAGGACCTTAAACTCATAGAACAGAAACACCGTTGGGTATTCTTCACTATTCACTCTGAACCAGAATCTTAGGCGTAAAAATAGTCTCTCGAAGACATTATTGCTATTTATGAGAGTTGGCTTAAGCAATGTATTAATGATAATTTAGTTGCTAATCCTAATTATTAGTATCTGCGTTGTGACAGAGTTGACAAACAGGATAGTGGGGTTGGCTTGTACATCTTATCTTCCCTCGCAGAACGTACTTTTCAAACCTCTTCTTGTAATGATATTCACATTTCCTTAGTACCTTCAACTGAATTAGTCATAGTGGAAATTGAAGTACCTAATGCTTCTAATATCCTCCTCTCGATAGTTTATCGTCCACCAAATACTGGCCCAATCACTGATTTTTAAATGGCATTTTTTTTTATTACCCTCTGCATACTAATGTTATTATCGTCGGCGATTCTAATGCCGAGCCTCTTCTCACACATGGTTACAGAAAAACAGACTCCTATCTTATCGCGATTTTCGTAACATGAATGTTGATGAATCGATGCTAATGAAAAAGTCTCTCGAAGACATTATTGCTATTTATGAAACTTGGCTTAACCAATGTATTAATGATAAGTTAGTTGCTAATGCTAATTATCAGTTTCTGCGTTGTGACAGAGTTGACAGGCAGGATGGTGGGGTTGGCGTGTACATCTTATCTTCCCTCGTAGAACGTACTTTTCAAACCTCTTCTTGTGATGATGCTCACATTTCCTCAGTACCTTCAACTGAATTTGTCATAGTAAAAATGAAAGTACCTAATGCTCCTTATATCCTCCTCTCGATAGTTTATCGTCTACCAAATACTGGCCCGACCCTAAGAAGAATCAAGGATCTTTGCATATGTCTGTTGAAGATTTCAATACTTATTATCATTATGTTTTAAATATATGCTTGTCCTATTCATTTCTGCCACCTACTACATCACAAAATGCACTTGAAACGGATTTCTCCTTTTCTCCTGTTTCTTTCATAGAAGTTAGTAAGGCTGTTCAATCTTGCAGTAGAAATTCTAAATTTATTGATGGTAGTCCTATTAGCTATATTTAAAGAGGTATAGAGGTTTTTCTTCCCCAATTAGTGAACCTTTTCAATTATACTATAAATTCAGGTACATTTTCTGCCCTATGGGCAAAGTCTATCATTCGCACTATACCTAAAGTTAAGAACCCGGTTTTTCTGGGCGATTACATGCCTCTCTCTCTCTTTTATGTGCGTCCTCTAAGGTTTTTGAAAAAATGTTATCCAAACAATTGACTGAATACCTTGAAACGAACTAGCTGTATGATACATATCGATCGGGATTCAGGCAGGGCCACAATACCCAGACAGCTCTGTTGAAGGCAAGACTTTCGATATGGTGGATCATGGTATTCTCCTTAGTAAACTGAGAAGAATTGGTTGCTCAAATTAAGTTGTAGCATGGTTTTCGTTCTATCTTATTAAAAGGCAACAAGCGGTATTTGATCCGGATAAGAATATGTTATCTAACTGGCTTCCGGTAACTTCTAGTGTCCCTCAGGGATCGGTTTTAGGATCTATCCTGTTTATTATATACATCACTGACCTTAAACTTTTCCTTTCAATTGTTAAATTCTTGTCTTATGCTGAGGATCTTCCAATCTATATTCACTGTTCTCCTCGTGATATATCTTTGGCGATCGGGACTTTAAATCAAACGATTGAGCTTTTGGTTACATGGGTCATAACTATCAAACTTTCCGCTAACGTTCCTAAGACACTAACTCTGCTCGCAATTTGAGCGTCATCTTTAATCTTTCGTTTAACTGGCAGAAACACGTCTGTCATATAGTCAAAGCATACATAGTACATTGTATCCTCTCAAAGTTAACAGGAGAATTCTAGATAAGTCTCTGCGCATTAAATTAGTATCTACACTGATCTTCCCTCTCTAAGATTACTGCTGTCTGGTTTACGATGATATATGACTTGAACTCAAAGTAAAACTGCAAAGAGCACTACATTCATATGTGCGATTTATCCACGGCTTACTAAGCTATACATCCATATCACCGTATATCAATGCGCTTAATTGGTTAAGAGTTAAAAATCAACGGAAATATTTTATGGCTGTCAACCTTTACAGCATTCTTAACTGAGACAATTCTCTGTTTTTTCGCGAGTCATTTCAATATGTGGACAGTGCTCAGAGTCGTGTTAGCAGAATAGACCTTTGAAATTCTCCACCTAACGTTTTTTTTTTAATATAACGTTCACTTTTTTTCTCGCACTAGTTATTACAATCTTTACAATTCTGTAAATAATTATTTGATTTCACATTTTATTTTTATTTTGTGCTTATATTTTCTGCCTCAGAGGACACAGTCTCAAGGCTTTAATAAACTCTAAACTAAACTAAACTAATCCCGAAATGCGTTTTTGGAAATCTTTCAGCAGTATTAGCAATTTTACAGATTTCGACAGCTCTTCGCGGACGTTACCTTGTCTTTAATCAACAGCTGACAGTCAAAAATATATACACAAAAACCCACTCCGGGTAGCAATAGCTAGGCATCTAAACACCCACATAAAAACGCGTTATTTCCTTGCTTATTTAGAATGGGCTCGGAAACCGAGGAAGTACGTAGATAAACATTTATATTTCATTAAGCGCAATGTTTAATTAAGCCCTTTTGCACCAACGGAACCAGTTGAGATGGGACCTCGGCTACATTTGAAACTCGATAAAGAATAAAATAAATATTTTTATCCTTCAAAACAATCACTTTTCATGTGGGACTCTTTTAGGAGAATCCAAATTCGCAAAAAAATCGGTTTCGCACAAACAGTGGGTTAGGCCTTTTTGCACTTTGGCGCTTCAAATATGTCTAAAGTATGTTGCCACCTATCGCCCATCGCCATTACCACCGGCTCCCGGTAGAATTGCTATAAATCGCACTTATGATCACAGGGCACGATGAAATCATAGAGACCAGCAAAACGCATGCGTGTCTTGACCATGTCCTTGGCAGGCTAGTATGGCTTTAAGGTTCCGAACCAGTGATAGCTTTACACCTCTGAGATCACCGATTACAAGGACAATTACTTTAACCGAATATCTCGAGCACAGTCGATGCAGCTCGCTTTTGAGGTCTTGATACCTCTCCTCCTTATCCTTCTCCTTAGCAATGATTTTATAGTCGGCCGGAGCCGAGAAATCGATAACGAATATAGTTCGTTTCTCAAAGTCTTAGAGACCGATGTCAGGCCTCGAATGTGCAACAAAGAAGGTTAGCCGAAAATTTCAAATCCAGAAAATTGGGTATTTCTCGTTTTGAACAATATACTTTATATATTATATATAGTTTCCGGTTTAGAAGGTCCAAGAATGAAAAACAAAAGTTTTTAATTTCAAATTGGCTACGTTTTGGACTTAGTACAGTCCCTTATCAAGCCTGTTAAAGAAAACCTTTATTATGAAATAACTTTCACAAACCAAAATAAAAATGACATATATAAAAGGTTTTTATCGAGTACAAACAAAAAGAATTAAACAAGATTAACATATAAATATTCATATCGAAAATAACTCATGTCGAAGCATGTATTTAATGGTAAAAATTTAAAATAAAATTTAAAATTAATAAGAATAAAAATATTTTTACCTGAGATAGATATTAGTGCGAAGATGTACAGAATGGCAGTTAATTTATTGGAACACATGAGAGTGCAGTCAGTTATCCTTATCCATATAATAATAGTGGAGAAGGTGCAACTTATCAACATTAGTAGAATATCATTGTTTTTCAGACTTCTAAAATTTTATTAGAAACATGAGTTTCTAATAAAAAATCTGTGTGATCGATAAAAGAAAATATTAAAAATACAATTTTACGTATATAATACGTTGATTCAAAGGAAATAAATTTAAGGTTAATAATAAGAAAGGGTTGTGTATTAATATTAAAAACGTATTCTTACCAGAGAACAAATGAGTGAAAATGTTGAAAGTGACGAACTTCTCACTATTAGAACACATTAAAGAAATTTTACATTTATGCTGAGTCTGAAGATAAAATCTTTAAGAAATTTTTA
>JAAAKG020014641.1:0-20733 GCA_010014905.2 Druon quercuslanigerum | reverse complement strand
CGTCTCTCCGTAGCTCAGTTGGTAAGAGCATCAGACCGAAAATCTGAAGGTCCTGGGTTCAGATCCCAGCGGAGATAAAGACATTTTTTTCAAAATCTTAAAAAATTTTATCAATATTTAATAATATTGATTTATACCAGTATACAAACAAAATTAACATCTAAAATTAATCATAAATATTTTCATGGTCAAGAAACCTAAGATCAAGAATAAAAATTAACAATTATATTAGTTTAAAATAAAAAATAAAAAATTTTTAATTGAACTGTAGTTTGAGTATTGAAAATTAAGTTTATTTTAAAAGATAATTCTGGATCTGTTTAAATAATTAATTTACAGATATTATCCTTAACACTTAAACAGGGTATCTACTCGCCTGGAAAACCTGGAAGTGGAAATACCAGAGAATTTGATTGGTCAGCCTAAGTCGGATATTTAAAATAAATTGTAATCCAAAATTTACAAACAATTTCAGCTACTATAAAAAAGGCAAAGTTCTTGTAGAACTTTTCTGGATGTTTAAGCTTTTATATGAACCCTTTTTTCGTACCTTTCGTTGTTTCCAAAAAATTAAATTTTTCCGAAATGATATATTTTTGATTATTTAATAAAAAAAAATATTATTGTACTATATACTAAGGTCATATTTATTTTATGTTTCAGGTACGTATGACTCATTGAGCCGATTATTATCCACATCATAATAGAATTTGATACTCGTATTGGTATGTAAAAGATGGTATTGTACAATTTAAGTCCCTAAAATCAATATTTTTTAATTTGGACTCAGTTTTTTCAATTGAATTCAATTGTAATTTTATATGCCTCATTAATTCACATTCATATAGAATATTTAGAATAATTTTGAATTTTATCAAGTATGGCTTATATCAGTAATTTATTATCAAAAAAGCGTATTGTGTATTCAATCTCACGGATTCTGAGATTAGCATATCGGATTTCGTGCTAATTTTCTCATTTGAAATCAAGTCGTGATTTAGTTCCTAAAATTTCAAATTGAGATACTCGCTTCTGCGTGATTTGATAAATCATTGTTTCAATGATTCTCTGGATAAAATAACGTGATTATCAAATAATTTTTTTTTACTTTATGAAATAAAAAAAATAATACTTATCTAATATCACAGTTTTCAAAATAGTTTTATGTTTATAAGACAGTTATAGAGTGGATATTTATGCGACAATTTATTTTTTCTGACAAGAATTTTTCTTAAAATTAATTTGGGATGATTTAATACCAACCAACAAAGACCCTGTCAAAAATGTATTCATGTCTGATCTCGACAGCTGGACCATACTATTAAATACATACCTACATTAATATTCTACTCGCCAGCTGTGTGGATAATTTAGGTTCATTCAAATCCTGGGCAAAGAGGGAAAGTCAGAGAATTGTAAACTGGTCAGGGAAAGTTATAAGAAATGCCAGGAAAAATTTGAAAGAGTCAGGGAATTTTCGATAAACTGAATTTAAAGTTATTTGTTTATTGTGTTTAAAATGGAATTATTTTGTTAAACAGTAATTTTTCTTGGTTGAAAATTCATCTGTTTAGGTAGAAATTGTCCATTTTTTGGTTAACGATCACAAATTTTTGGTTAGGGATTCTAATAGTTTATTTAAAATTGATTTTTCTAAATATAAACTATTACTTTTTTGTTAAGAATTCACATTTTTGGTTGTAAATTCAACTGCTTTCTTAAAAATTCATTTTTTGGGTTGATGATTCATCATTTTAATTGAAAAATCTTTTTTTTCAGCATTTAATTTTTTTGCCGAAAATTAATTATTATTTTTAACTAATAATTGATATGTTCTTTAGTTAAAACTTCAACTATGTGGCTTAAAATTTTTTAAATTTAGTTATTAGGTTGAAAATTGCTTAAAAAATTCAAATGTTAGGTTTAAAATGGACTTTTAACTTCCGTTTTTGTCGAAAAATTACCTTTTTTGATAAAAACCTAATCTTTGGTTTTGTCTTGGAAAAAAAGTAATCTTATAACTGGAAACTAGTCTATTTGGTTAAGAGTTAATTTTTTGTTGAAAAGTTTATCTATTCTGTTGAAAATTCTTTTTTTGTTTGTTGATAATTTGTTTTTCTAACTGCAAATTTAACTATTTTATTTTTTTGTTTGCAAAATTTTTCTGTTTTAGCTTCTTTCTATGTAAACTTAATTATTTTGTTAAAAATTCGATTTTTAGCTGTTGAAATTTTATTTTTTCAACAGTTCTCTTTTTTGTTGAAAATATATCTTTTTTAATTAAAAATTCATGTACTTTGTTAAAAATTTGTCTTTTATTTGTAGATTCCTCATCTTTTGAGGTGAAAATTAATTTTTTATACTGAAAATGTATTTTTTTGATTTTTGGTTAAATGTTTTTTTTTTGAAAATTTATTTATTTTGTAAAAAAAAATAATAATTTTGTGTTCATATTTCCATTTATCGGTTAATAGTTCGTATTATATTCGTTTAATTCAACCGATTTTGATTGACAATTAAAATATTTTTTGGTGGAAATATCGACTATCACACTTTTCGTGGAGAATTAATTTTTTGTTTCTTAAAGAATCATCGCGGTTGAAAATTTATTTTATTTATGTGCAAAATAACTAGCTGTGAAGTCTGTAGACCAGGAAAAATGGTTACGAACCGGAGAATGGTCGGGAATTTTTTTCACAAATTTCAGCTGCAATCCTGAAATAGACGTGATTTAAAGAACGCTATCCTTATCTTTGTTGTTAATGGTTAAAAAAGGCTGATCAGGAATCGGCAACCCTTCCATATTTGTCATTTGCATTCTCCGGCCTTGATATCAGGTTTAAACATTCATTATCTACTCTGCATGACTGATTTCTTCTATTGTCAGCTATTCATCCTTCACCAATACATATTCCTATCCTCTCATTATCATAGATTATTATTGAATAATTTTTCTACTGGAATTTTGTTTCAGTAGGTTAATGAGAGTTAAATTTAGCTCTCGGTAACTATAACTAGTCAGTGCATCTCATAATCCTCGCATCCATTCTTCATACGATATCTTTTTATTACAAGTTGTTGTAAACAATTCAAAAGTCAATAGCTTTAATCCTTCCTTCCATGATTACTTCTATACTCATTTTCTCATTTCCTTTTGTCAATTACGATTCCTCAGTCATCTCTCTCGGCATTTCATTTTCATCCCTAATTTCTACCCCATAATCAGAAATCCAACTATCAATCGATACGGCCCTGATTCATAGTAGTTTCAGAATTGAACGGGTAGGGGTCGCGGTTCGTAGGTCGTGCGCGGAGGGCCGACCTGCATCAGTCTACTCCACTACTTTGCGTCCCTGACAAAGGGAACGCTACTCGTTTGCACTTTTTCTTACAGTGAATTAAATAACTGCATAAAAATCGTGCGACAGTAAAACCGAGTCGCGTCACGCACCTTCTGGTGCTATTCACCTCAGAATTATCAAGAAATCCCTTAAATATAAAGTGTAGAAACCTGAAAAGACTATAACTAAAGACTAGCAATAAAGCTGAACCAAACAACTTGAATTGATACTCCGAGCTACAAAACTTGACACTCTTCCAGACTTCTAAACGGGGAATCTAAGATCTCTTTGCATTTTTACTTGCAGAGGAATTCGCCGTCGAGACGAGGTCGTCGAATTTTTTTTTCTCACTGCCTGCCTTCTGTCTGACAGCCACTCTCGCTCCTACAACGGCCCTCAACCACCAATTCATCAAAAATCTGTGTGTGCTTTTAAAGTTGCCTGTACCCTTCAAAACCTCTCGCGAATGGGAATCAAACCTGGATTATATGTCCTATTTTTAAAAAAATATTATGAACTGTTTTAAAAAAATATCTGAGGGGTCGGCAACAAATTTTACGTGATTTTTTTAGATATTTTTTTGGTGGAAAAAAGTACAATTCTGCGTGCATGACCTATGAGCAGGAGGAAGTTTTGTAGCTAGTCAGGGAGCTGAGAGGTGGTGGGAGAGGGACCAGGACGCCCGCCGAGTCTTAAATATCGATTTTGGCACGAACGAGCCGCTATAGTCTGTCCACCTGAAATCCTCTGTTATCCACAAAGTCTGACAGTCGCGCGCTTTCAGTTCGCGTGTGAGATGGTAAATATTCTCCCTGGAGGGAAAGATGAGAAAAAAATCGTCCAACTGTCCTGCGTAGAGTTTTTTTTTACTTATGGTGATTTGTGGGTGTCTATGGTGATGGTGATATGGTGTTTGTGCGAGCGTGCCAAAGATGCGATTTTCTTTCTTCAGTGAGCCTTCACCCTCTATCCCCAAAAACGCTCGATTAAGCCCCCAAACGATACAACACTATACCTTCAATTCGTCCCTTAAGACTTGACTGATTTTTGACAACTGATTAGATAAGTCACGAAACCAAAGATAAAGAAACTAAACTTAAAAGATACAAACCCTAAAAGAAACAAAATCTAAAAGAAACAAAGAGTTGACTCTAAAGAAACTGATAACCCTATGATGATAAAAAGACTGTTAAATAACCGTACATGAAGGCCAAAAAGACCTACGAATCTGCCTCATTCCAACGAAAGAAAATTGTTCTGGTCCAGCAAATTTTGCACCATGTGCCTCATCAAATTTAAAAGTCTTAGGAGATAAGGGATGGTGGAGTCTGGTGCCAGTGTTGCCTTAGAAGTTGAGACCATCATGGAGCAATGGTGCCCCATGACTGGTTGAGGGTCTACAGACCAAGAAGGACCGTAAACGGAGGAAATATGGTTTCCAGATATGGTGTCACGAAAGATGGCGCAGTGGGAGTTGCGTCCATGCACTGCTTGTTACCACATTGTGGAGGACCTCATCATCTGTCACCCCATCCCCAAAATACAGCCCCCACGATGCAGCCCCACACCCACCACAATCACGTGCACCCGCACAATCATCAGCCACCACCGCCGCCCAGTCCGCATGGACATCTCAACCATCTTAACCATGCCCAGCATCAACTCACGATCAACATTGGACATCATCAACAGCATCAGAACCAGCAGACACAGCATCAACAGGCGCCGCCGCAGTACCGCATCATTTCGGCGGCAGCCAGTAAGTCAAGATAAGAGAAGGTTACTAGGTCATTGATTTGAAAGGTTTCGGGAATCCGGGGCTTTTGATGTTGAAATTCAGACAACTGGAAGCGGTTTGATAATGTTTTTGTTTGTTGAGAACTGGCCAAGTTGCTTGATGAGCCAGAAGAAGTCACTGAGACTTGGCTTTCCTTGTTCAGGTTGGCGGATTGATCCATATCCAGAACAGTGAACGAATCAGCAATAGTCTCTCTTATTTCGGAGTTGAAAAGCATTAAAATTCAAACCATTGGTGGAATTCGGTAGATTTTGAAAAAAAATTGAAATATTTTAAATGTTGAGATTCAGAGTACCTGGAGCGGTTTGATGATATTTTAGATTTTTGAGAATTAGCCAAGTTGCTGGATGAGTCAGAACAAATCGAAGAGATTGTGATTTTCTGTTTGCAATTCATGGATTGATTCATTTCTTGAGATTTGGACGAATCAGCAATAGTTTTTCTAATTTAGGAATTGAAAAGTTCAAGGCTTTCAAGATTTAGTCTCTTATGATTTCAGGATTGAGTTTGATGGAAATAATTAGACGTAGTAAGAATGATGGTTTTATTGAAATTGGTTACCTTTTTTTCCTTTGTGTAGTTTGGATATTCAGTTTCGAAATTTTTTTTTACAATTAGGTTGAATGTTGAAAAAATTGGTAAAGATAAATCAGCAAGAGAATCTTTGGGACTAGGCATTTTGAGAAATTGATTTCAGTTTTAAAAGATTTCGATATTAAAAAGTGGAACAAATTTTTTCTCAATATTTTCAATTCAAATTTCACTTATTGTTAAAATTTAAGAAATTGTTTGTACAGAAATGTTTGATTCTACTTTATTTTCAGTTTTTATGTCAAAATCAGATTATTTTTCCATTGGAACTGTTCCAACTTCTGTTTCGTTTTAAATGGTAAATTCGATTCAATTTTAAAGACGTATTTTGAAATCTTCTAATTCGTTGAAAATGTTTTTCAGCCTCTTTTCACTCAGATTCCTGGGGGATATTCGCTTAAGCTTGCTTTCTGTTAACCTTGCCACCTTCCTTGCGAAAGTAGCTCAATCTGGTTTCTTATAACAAAGAGAGAAACCCCTGTGCTGTAGTATTGGAAATATTTTGCTCGTTTTGCTCCATAGTGGAAATAAATTCTGTGACCAATGGAAGCCTTTATTACATTTTTTGCACAGCCTTCCCTTTTTGCACAATACTTTGTTGCCTGCTTTGAAATCCCTGGCTTTTTCCAGAACACAGTACTTTTTTTTACTATCTGAAGTTTTAGAAGATATCCAATTTTAAAAACTGCATCACATTGCTACTGGAGAGAGACTTTGTAACGATTTGTGATGTAGAGAGGGGGGAGAGATTGATGCTCAACAATTTTTTTAAATGTTTAAAAAAAAAATTATTTTTTTCTTATAGATGTACGTTTCTGTTTCATTTTAGTTTTTAAAGGAAAATTTTCCTTTTTCTTGTCGTTTTCGCTTAAGTCGTAATTGATAGAGTCCAATATGAAAGTCAAAATATTTTTTTATATGAAACTTAATTATTTTTGCTTGGTTATGCATGGCATCTTTTTTGGTCATAATTTCAATTTCTTTGCTGAAAATTGTTTCTTTTTTTTGGAGTAGAAAATGCAATTGTTTTGTTCAAATTCGTCTTCTTTGTCTGAATTCACCTGTTGTTTATTTCGTGTTTCGGTACACTTAGCGAAAGCGGTTATTGGTACCAAAATGTTGTTATGAATAGCCTGATTTTTTCGATACGTGTAGAGTCCTAACTTTTTTAGTTGAATATTTGATATTTTTAATTGAAGGTTCAATTGTTTAGTTTAAAATTTAAAAAATTTAATTAATTTTTTTGTGAGTTAAAAATACCAATAATATGTATAAAATTCATCTTCTTGTTTGAAAAATTCAATACTTTGGTAAAAAATTAAACTATTTGGTTCAAACGTAATTTTTTTTGTTAAAAGTTCATATTTTTCGGGCAGTAAAAATAATTTTTATTAAGAAAATTGATCTGTTTGTTTTGAAAATTCATCAATTCTGGCAATATTTAAAAATGTTTGTTGGTAAAGATTTAAAGAGTACAAATGTATGGTAGAAAATTCAACTGTTTTTTTTTTTAATTCAAGTAGTTCGTAAAAAATTGCCTTTTTTTGAAAAGTCAGGCATATTTTTGAAGGTTCAATTATTTAATTTAAAAAAAATTAATTTTTTGTGAGTTAAAAGTTCCACGTATATGTATAAAATTCATATTCTTGTTTGAAGAATTCAATATTTTGGTAAAAAATTAAACTATTTGGTTCAAACAGAATTTTTTTTAAAGTTCATATTTCCGGGCTGCAAAAATAATTGTTATTAAGAAAATTTATCTTTTTTTTAATAATTCAGCTTTGGTTGAATATGCAGGTATTTTATTCAAAAGTCATCTGTTTTGTTTAAAATTTTAATCTGCTTGGTGGATAATTATCTATTTTGTGAAAAAATTAGCCATTTTTTAAAAATTATATGGTAAAAAATTAAACGATTTGGTTAAAACTTTATATTGTCGAACTATTTGGTAGCCGTCTTTTCGGTAGAAAATTAAATTATGTGGTTCAAAATGAATCTTTTTTTTTTTAAGTTAAGCTACTTTGTTAGAAGTTCATTTTCTTGAAGATTTACCTCTTGTTGAAAGTGTAACTATTTTATTGAAAATTCAGGTATTTTCTTCAAAATTCGTCTTTTTTGTGTGAAACTGAGCTGGAAACTACTTTGTTAAAAGTAAAATAAATTTCGACGTGAAATCTAAGGAGCTTAAAGCGTTTCGTATTAAAATCAATATGAATCAATATCCTATTATTCCCTTATTTTTATAAAAAAAAAAAAATAGCCCCATTTTCCCTGTTCTGAGAGCATGTTGGGCTGTGAATCATTTTTTAAATTAAAATAGTGACATAGTTTTTGAATGACTCAATTGTAAGCTTTTAATAATTTGGATTTTAAACTGCTATATCCTTAATAAAATTAGAATAATTGTATTGTAAATTTATTAGCAATGCAGTAATATTTTTTAACGAGAGATTGATGAATTTATACATAAATTCAAGCACTGTCGTAACTGAAGTTTCAAGACGACGATCAAAAGGTCAATATTGTTGAACTGGTGACTCATCGGTGTACTATTAACTGGGCTGATTCTAAAATTCGCCATCAAGTCTCGTGCAAAATTGGCCTTTGTCGGCGGAACATGTCCTCGAAAGTCTTGAGTTATCCACGTGAATATCGTGTTTGACCTGAGCTGTTTCACGCATCTCTAAATAGATTAAACCCGTTTGTCTCTGTAGATAGGTCACGGGGTCAGATTAACTACCTCTTGGCTCGAAAATGTAAAAATAGAATTCAAATCATTCTTCATGATGAAAATACTTGTATCGGAATGTAAGAAACTCGAAAAGTGGAGATGAGTTTAAAGGATGACCAAATTAATCTTCAGATTAAATCCCGAAAGAGTTCAAATTAAACATCTGCGAATTGTTCGTAATATAAAATTTAAACTAATTCAAAATTGAACTGTTTCAATATTTAACTGGAAGTTTTCAATGAGCAAAGGAAATTAAAGCCTTTAAATTTTAGAAGTTGTTTAATCATGATAACCTGCAGTGTTCTTTATACGATTTTTTCACTAATTTATAGAAGTTAAAAGTATGATACTTGAAAATCCCGAAAAATAAAATTCCCGAAAGTTTATAATGGTAACTAATTTTAAAATTTCTGATAATATATAATTTCCGAAGTAAAATTCGAATGATAAAATGTCCTAATCTAAATAACGAAAAAATAAAAATGTTTTTTTTTATTATTTTCAAAATTAAACCCCAAATCATTTTAAGTTTGGAGTCTTATCTATTAAAAATATTAAATATCAAAGATTATAATATTTTGATGCCTTTAAAACTTTGTATATTTATTTTGAAAAGTCTTATAATTCTTGCGTAATTTTAATTTTTTAATATTCAATACTGAATCTTTTAAAATTCAAGGCCTTGAAAATAGAAGAACTCTTAATTGAAAGCATTAAACAGGATTTAAGGCTGAAACACACAAATTTGTTCGTTTTTTTCAAGATAAAAATTTAAGAAGTTTCTGGATTAGAAATTAAATCTTTTTAATACTCTAATATTGTGTCAGGGTTATCAAAATCTAATAACTGCGGATTTAAATTTGGAAAAATCGAATGTTCTAAATTATAAGCGCTTTAAGTTTAACAAATTTGATTTTAAACCTTAAAAATTGTATGTTTGAAATTCTTTAGCTAAATAATCAAAAATTCGAAAATTTAAAATAGCACAATTTGCAATTGTCTAAATTGTGTTAAATACTTTGTGGAAAATACTACAAATTAAATTAATTTCGTATTAAAAATTATATTATTATTATTATATTATGCAATAATTTCAGATTCAAATGATGAAAATTTGAATATTTAATCTTTAAATTGCTTAGAATAATTGAATATTATTTATTTTAACCTGAAAAATGGTGTAATTGAAATCCTTCATGGTGAAATAATAATTAATTGAAGACACTCAAGTATGTAATTATTTTATATTGACAGTTTCTGCACAATTGTTATATTTGAAAACTTGAAAATGTCTAAATTGTGTTAGAGAATTTTATTGAACATTTTTAACATTAAATAATTTTTAACATTACCCTTTTTTTAAGATTTAAAAATTGAACAATAATTGCTTTGAAAAAATGATTTTAAATGTGTTTAAAATGTAGGAATTTCCAAAATTTAACGTTAAAAATTAAACTGAGTTTCAATTTCATTCAAAAAATGTAAACGTCTGATTGAAAGTTTATAAGCTATTTTTATTTTAAAAATAACTTCACAATAATATATTGGTAATTAAAGGCTTTTATTAAATTTAAAATATATGTATTTTAATTTTTTAATTGAGAAAAAGAAGAATTTTTTAATATTTGACAATATTGGATTGTTCCGTTAAGACGAGTAAATTGAAACCAAAAAATTTGTAAAGTAAGCAATTTTCAACGGAATTGTTTCAGATAAAAATAAAATATTATTATAATAATAATAAATCATTTTCAATTTTCCAAGAAATCTTCAGAAAATGTTTCTATTATTTTAAAGCCTTTCACAATTCTTTAAAAGCTTCTAAATTTTTATGTTTCTTTTAAATATTCAAAAATGTACATTTTTTTCAATTAACTTGTGGGTATTCGCATCAAAATTTCGGTACGAATAGCCGAATTTGTCTGTACACACACTTAGTCTGAATTATTTGAAATAATTTCAAGTTTTAAATCAATTTTGAATTTTTTTAAAACTTCTAAAAATCTCTTACCATGACTCGAATTTTTTCCACCAAAAATAAATGTTTCAATGTTATTTATACATCAAAGTTTCACAATTTCACTTAGGCATTAAACATTTTTTTAAATAGAACGATTACAATTGTAACATACAAATGCTCTTCAAAATTTTAACGATTCAAGGCTTTCCTATCTAAAACTATTCTGTGGACAATTGTTTACTTTAAAAAATTTCTGGTTTCAATTTACTCGTCTTAAATAAACAGTCCAATACTGTAAAATATTAAACAATTCTTCTTTTTCTTAATTAAAAAATTAAAAATTGAATGGGTTAAAGTGGGATATTTTCGACTGAAACACTATATTTCAAATTTAATAAGTCTTTAATTGCCAAAATATTATTATTAGGAAGTTATTTTTAAAATAAAAATAGTCTATAAAGTTTCAATCAGGATTTGTCATTTTGGAAAATTAGTTTAAAAGAATATTCAAAAAGATTTTATTTAGAAGTTTTGGAAGAATTTCGCGAATAATTTTTAATTTAAAACAAGCTTTTAAGCTTGTACAAAATATAAAATACAAAATACAAAAATTTAAAAACAAAAAAATCTTTTAAACTTAATTTTTAAACTGTCAAAATTAGGAGTTAGACTTTGAGTGCTTTAATTTGTTGTTTATTTTTTATTACTTCAAATGGAAAAATTAAAATTAAAATTTAAATTCTCTTGGTGTGATATTTCTAACATGTAACTCGAATGGGTCCCCGACCGAGACGCAATAAAATGCGACGAGTGCGTACGAGTATTCCATTCCCTGGGAGAATAATGAGAGGAACGTTCGATAAAACTGAACGAGCCTTCTTCTATTGTATTCTGAGCTCAGCATGTCAGTAGAAGCAGGTGCTCGCTCGCTCGTGTCCTTCCTCAACATTCGCACATGCAGAACGAGTACCGCAAGCCCTTTCCCTGCCTCCCTCCCTCCCTCCCTCCTCATTCTCATGTTCCATCGCGCAGGGGCGGCCATTGTTTTGGGGTTGGCCAGGTGGTAGTGGTTTAGGTCAAGCAGGGCTAAAAATTGGTGTCCCTCTTTGTTTTGCCCGGAAGGATCCCGGGGGGGGGGGGGACATTTCCAAATCCTTAAAGATTTAAACTAAAAGTTCCATTATTTGAGTCTAATTTTTTGTTAGAATATTTAATTGCTTCGTTATTTATAGTTGATAGCTTTAGTTCTTTGAAATTCTCTTGATTTTTTTTTATTTACCCTGCATTTTTTTTAGTTTACTTCAGTTTTTCTATTTTCAATCAATTCTTCTCAAATTCATTGAATTTTAATTTTTTTATTCGTCCTAAAGTATTTTGAAATTATCTTGAATTCTGCGGCATATTTTATCAATTTTTTCTTAATTATCTTGAATTTTTCTCAACTGATTTCATATTCCATTAATTCAATGCATTTTTTTTAAATATCTGAATTAATTTCGATTTACTTGAATTCTTATGAATTCCATCGAATTCTTTACATTTCCTTTGAATTTCTTTCATTCTTCTAAACTCACTCCAGTGTTACTGAAATCACTGGAACATTTGGGATTTTTTCAGTTTTTCGTAAAAAATTTCAAAAGATTTCCTTTGGAATCCTCTCATTTTTTTAACTCTCTTCGAAATCTTTTAAATTCACTTAAATTCACTTAATGCTATTTAATTAAATGGATTTTTTTGTGCGCCTTGAAATCTTCTAAACTGATATTGAATTTTTAGGCGTTTTTACCAAATTCTTTTACATTCCCTTAAATACTTCTAAATTAACGACAAATTGACTGAGAGCAATTTGGTACCTTGGATTAAAAAAAGAATAAATTTGAATTTGTTTGGAATTCACCATGAATTCTGAATAATACACTGGAAATTTTGTAAATATGCTCAATTTTACTCAATTATATTAAAAATGTGCGTTTTTATCTTGAAATCCTAACATTTTTTTCCAATTCTTTTGAATTCCTTTTGAATTCTTATAAATTCACTTAAATCAATGGAATATCGCAGATTTTTTAAAGTTAATTTGAATTCATTTGGAATTTTTTTAGTTTACTTCAGTTCTTCTATTTTCAATCAATTCTTCTCAAATTTATTGAATTTTTTTTTTATTCGTCCTGAAGTATTTTGAAATTATCTTGAATTCTGTGGCATATTTTATCAATTTTTTCTTAATTACCTTGCATTTTTCTCAAATAATTCCATATTTGATTAATTCAATGCATTTTTAAAAGTAATTTTGAATTCATTTCAATTTACTTGAATTCTTATCAATTCCATCGAATTCTTTTATTTCCATTGAATTCTTTTATTTCCATTGAATCTACTTCAATTCAAATGATTCCATATTTGATTAATTCAATGCATTTTTAAAAGTAATTTTGAATTCATTTCAATTTACTTGAATTCTTATGAATTCCATCGAATTCTTTTTTTTCCATTGAATTCTTTTATTTCCATTGAATTCTTTTATTTCCATTGAATCTACTTCAATTCAAATGATTCCATATTTGATTAATTCAATGCATTTTTAAAAGTAATTTTGAATTCATTTCAATTTACTTGAATTCTTATGAATTCCATCGAATTCATTTTATTTCCCTTGAATTTACTTCAATTCTTCTAAACTCACTTCAATTTTACTGAAATTGCTGGAATATTTGAGAATTTTTTAGTTTTTCGTAAAAAAATTCAATTTATTTGGAATTTAGCATGACTTTTTATTAATTTGTCCTGAATTCGTTTTAATTGTTTCAAACGCTTTGGGATTCTTTTGGTTTTTTTAACTCTCTCCGAAATCTTTTTAATTCACTTAATTCCCTTGAAAACTTCTAAATGTACGACAAATTGACTGAGATCAATTCAGTACCTTGGATTAAAAAAAGAATAAATTTGAATTTGTTTGGAATTCGTCATGAATTCTGAATAATGTATACTAAATTCTTTTAAAATGTTTCGAAATCTTTGAAATCCTCTTCATTTTTTTAGCTCTCGCTGAAATCTTTTGAATTTACTGGAAATCTTCTATATTTGCTGAATTTTACTCAGTGATATTAAAAATGTGCGTTTTTAGTTTTTTTTTTAAAATTACCAAGAAGTCTTTTAAACTCATCTTGAATTCTTAAGATTTTTTTCAAATTCTTTTGAATTTCTTTGAATTTTTATAAATTCACTTAAATTTGACTAAAATCAGTTGAATATTTGGAAGTTTTAACAGCTAACTTGATTAATGAAATGCACTTCGAATTCTTATGTAAATCGTGTCACAAGCAAGTTACAAATAAATCTTATAGAAAGCGAAATTATTTATCTCGAAAAGACCGACTGATATTCTCTGGATCATTCTTCAATAAGATCCATAGTTTTTGCTTTTAATGGTGGAAAATGTTACTAAAAATAAATAAAGTTCATTTTACATTCAAACTGTAAGATACGAAAAATTATTGACGCAGAAAACAGTTCATATGGAAAAGGTCTACAAAATTTTCTTTGTATCATTTTGTATTAAGACGCATAGTTTTTGTTTTAATCGTAAAAAAATAACGTCAAAAATAAGAATGTAGTATTTTTTAAGTTTTTGTGTTAAAAACGTTCCAAAATCAAGAAAGAATCCAGTATCCTAATATTGCTAATCAACGAAAAAAAAAATTATATTTATACACATTAAATTATTTTTAAAAACATTTACTTAATTAATAAATATATACTTTAATGAAAACAATTTTTTTTGAATACACTATGTTTGATTTAAACGAAACTAATATTTTTGAATTAAATTATTGTTGGTTTAATCAAAAAAATTTAATTTAAAACAAATTTGTTTCAATTGTTGAAATGAACAAACCTTTTTCTCAGTTTGCATAAAAAATGTCTCCGGCTGACTATCGATTTTGAGTAATTTATAGTTGATTTGGTATGTTTTTAATTTATCGTAAATTCGTTAAAATTCGTTAAAACTGTATTGTTTCCAGTTTTGGTGATTATTTTTAAACTGCTGGCGCCATAGACAATAAATCGCGCTATGGGTCAATCGATAAATGCAATCATTCTCTCGCAGTATGGCTACCTCGTCCCTGAAACAAAAGTGTGCATTTGAATGTTGAAACACGACGTAATTATGAATTAGTCTCGAACACTACACGTGGAGCTCACGTAATGGTTGGATTTATATAATAGAAAAATTACCATTGTAAAATAACGTCATTTGTAAGGAAATAGGATATTTTTCCCTTCTACTCATACTTGACGATGTTTAAAAGAAATTCGTCACGGTTAAGAAAAATTGTTTCCAGACGGTTTAAAAAACTGTTTTTTTCCCCTCTTTCCAACGCAGGTCTCAGATTGCAAGATTGCATGGGATTGCAAAAGATTTCATGAGATTCCAAAATTGAAGGAAATAATGTAAAACGTAGAGAAATTACAAGAAAAATATTTATTTCAAATGATTCGTACTCACATGGAAGTACACAAAAAGGCAATTATGTCCAAATAAACTTTTGGAATCTCTTGAAATCCCTTGATACTTTTGATAATGTTTTTAAGTCCATTAAATTTTCTCCTTAAATTCCTAAATTCCGAGAGGAATTCCATGAGATTTCAATGAATTTTATAGGATTACAGAAAATTTCCAGAGATTGTATCAAGGTGTCCAAGATATCAGTGATATTCAAATAAATTCAAGGGATTTCAACGATTTTGTATCCCTATTCGATAATCATCATAGACCGATCGGAATCGAAACATAAACAGTCAGGACGATCTGAACAGTTTATAATTAGAATGCATAATATTGCGCAATCTCCGAATGAGAGTACCCGCGCACTGCGCCTTTCTACTACGCCTTTGGTATTTTACAAGCAAGAGTCGCAACCGTCTCTCGTCCCTTAAACTGAGAAACTGCTGGGGCCAGCAATTTATTTATCGTTGTGTCGAAATGTTTTTGTAACAAAAAAGTTTGGTTGGCTCAATCGATTATTATGTTTAATCAAGCAAGATTGGTTTAAATCGACAAAATTTTCATGTATATCCAGGAAAACACTTCTTTTGGTTCAAGACAATTTTTTCTGAGTGCCCTTTCTGGACAAACGGATTCAATTTTAACTAAGAAAAAGTAGTGCGGAATGAAATAAAAATATTTTAATTGCGGAATGTGAATCTTAATTCGACCTTGCTCTACCTTAATTGTGCAAGGCCGTGGATTGTTTGACAAGGGAGATTGAGAGAATACCTTACTGCGCATCGTTATTATCATCAAAGATCTTGTTGCAAGTTGGCGAGATTCCGATATTAAATTTCCACGGTCACGTATTTTAATGCAATACAAACAATGCGACACGTGGCAAATTGTCCGAATGCGAAGTGATAAGTTTAATTGGTGAAAATTGGTATCTAAAAATAGGTTTTTAACGCAAATGAGTGGTTTCCAAGGCCTCGGACTCTTACACTATGGATACTATTTTTCAATTTTTTAAAGCGATGAAACTCTTATATGCGCCGGGGGTGCGCTATTTTTATTTGATATTTTTTTTTCCTTGACAGCAAATTTTTTTTCAGTTAAACCATTTTGCTGAGCATTTGTACTTCTGGTTTCAAAATTGATTTCCTTTTGTAGATATTACATGGTTTAAAACAAATTAAAAATGCAACTGACTAATTAAAAATTAACCTATTTTGTATGAAAATGAACTTTTTCCTTGAAAATTAAACTATTTGGCTGAAAATTGAACTATTTTGTTAAAAAACCTTATTTTGTTCAAAATTAATTTTTTAACAGAAAATGTCACTATTCCAGTTTTTAGAGAGAACTGTCTTAATTAAAAAGAATTTTTTTTTTGCTAAAAATGATCTTTTTTGTTGAAAATTCACATGTTGGGGTAGAGAATTTATCTGTTTTGAAGAAAGTCCGAACTTTCTTCTAAAAAATAAAACATTTGGATAGACAATTAAACTATTTGGTTCGATCGTTGATGAATTACTTCGTTAAATAATTTGTTGTTGAGGATTCATCGTTTTAGTCAAAAATTAATTGCATGAAAATTTAACTAAACTATTAAAAATTAGTTTTTCTGTTATGGATTAAAACTGATTTCTTTAACTGTTTTGTTGAAAATATATATCTATTCAAAATTTTTGAATATTGATTTAAAATTGAGAAAAATGCTCTCTAGTTTCGCTGGGTTTCGAGCCCAGGTCTGCTTTAGTTCAGGATTCAAGACTCAGGGTCTCATTCACACATTCCTATCATTCCTTCATTGATCTGCCTCTGGATGCGCCACCATTTACTTAATTTAAATATGTTTGTTTTGTCAGACATTCTCCTTTCATTCTCTTCACATGGCCAAACCATCTCAAAAAGTTTCTTTCGCTCTTGTCAAATAGTGTTTCCTCTGAACCACATTTTTTCAGAAGCCTCTCAATAATATCTTGTCCAGTAGCGTTTTACCTCGTACATTGCGCAGGAATTTCACGCCGATCCCCCTAATTTCATTCGCATCATTTTCCTGGCATGTCCAGCTTTCGCTACCGTACTGCACAGTGAGTGCCCGTACGCACTTTTCAGTATTCTTTGCTCGCTAACTTTGTCCATTAGCGTTTTACCGCGTAAATTGCACCGGCATTTCATGCCAATCGCTTTGATCCCTGTGATTTGTGCATGCCTCTCAACTCTAAAATTAAATCGAGATGAGCTAATTTTATATTTGGTGGTACGAGTGCTTGACCTAGCTTCATTAGCATAAATACAGAGTATAGAGATGATAGAGTGTGACTGGAGTAGTCAGTCGCGTTTTCAGCTCAGTTTCTTTAATGATCGATAAGCTGTAATGTTATGTTGTGCTTTCTTCAGTGGCTTTGAGAATTTACTCACTCAGCGAGTAGGTAGGTAAGTAGTCAGGGTAGACAGTAGACAGTAGAATAGAGAGAGAGCAGCTCTGCGCAGTGAAAATAAATTCCATTGAGCAGAGCAGCAAACAAGCTGCATGCTTACTCCGTTACGTCATTCGACCAACGGGAAATGACGTAGGCTCGTAGGCAGTACAGCGATTTCGCCCCTCCCCCCTTCCCCCCGCATTCCAGAATACGCTCTAGCGGCTCTAGGCCAGCCCAGAGTCAACGATGAACGCGCTCAGCGCTGATGAACGTCGTGACCTCGCGGAAGGCTATTGAGTTCCTCCAGCCTATCCTGTGTCCAAGTCTCTCTCGTCTCGTCTCGTTTCGTCTCGTCTCGCTTCATCTTATCTGGCTGGTTGGTGGAAGGGCGTTTCGCATACTGGATATTCAGATATCCGTTATGTAGAATTATTGTAGACTCTACTTTCTGTGGAAGATTTATCAGGAATTTTTTATCGTTCTGATTTTTCGGTCTAAATGGCTTTTTAATTAAATTTCACTAACTTGACTGTAGAATTTTACGAATATTGAAAAAGAAAGGAAAACATCGAATTGCCTGAAAATTAATTTATTTTAGATAAAATTGTTATCTTTTTCCGTTCTTATATCATTCAGTCCAGAATGCATAATTCAATAATCTTCGACTTTGCAAATTTTTCATTTTAAATTTATTTTTTAAGTATACATTTTTGATTTAAAGAATTTCGAAATGCTATTTGAAATTTTTGATATCGGACATTTTTAATAAAAAACATGTTTAGTGAATAAACTGTGAATATACATTGTAATGATTTTTTCAATTGATTTCTACTAATATATTCATAAATTCCATAATTAATTTAAATTTTTATTTAAAATTGTTGAATTTTGATATATAAATAAATATGAATCGCCTATTATTCCTAGAAAAAATATCGATTACTTCAGATTTCGAACAAAAAATTTAGAAGCTTTCTAATAATATTTTGAAAAGCTTCATAAGAATAAAAATCATTTTGTTAAAATTCCTAGGAAAATTAAAAACGTTTTTTTTATTTTGAAAAATTAATTTTAAGAGAATATTTAAAAAGATCTCCAAAATGGTCAGTAATGAATCTGGAAGATTATAAGGAAATTTGTTTAATTTTGCACGATTTTTTACAACATTTTCGGAAAACATGTAAAACAACAGGTACACTATTCAAGATTTTTTAATACAATTTTCAAGCTTTTTAAGGATTTTGAAATTATTCAAAATAAAAATAATTTAACTTATGATTTAAGAATTTTTCATTTTGTAAACAAATTTTCACATTTTCGGATTTAAAATGCAACTATTTACAAAAAAATCGTCTTTTGGATTGAAAGTTCAACAATTTCCATGAAATTGTTTTCTGTCTACTGAAAAATTTCATTTCTAAAAAATTCGTCTTTTTGATTAAAATTTTTTAGTTCTGAGTTGAAAGTTGAACTAAATAATTTTTTTAAACTGCTTTTTTTGTGAAAGATTAATATTTTCATTCAAAAGTCATCTCTTGTGTTTAAAATTAAATTATATTGTTGAAAATTCGTCTTTTTGGTAGAAAATTAATATTTTCGGGCAGAAAATTTAACTGTTTTGAAGACATTTTTTTTAACTTTACCTAAAAATTTCGTCCCCTTGGTTTTTGAAAATTCAACTATTTGGTTAAAATTTTAACCATTTTATTGGTAATGTATCTCTCTTATAGGCAGTTTAAATATTTGGTTGTAAATATAACGGCTGGGTTAATTTTTTTTTTAATTCACCTATTTGGCTAAAAAATTTTGGTTGAATTTAATTCAATTTTTTTTTTAAACTAGACAATTTAGTTCGTGGTTGAAAATTAACTTAATTCTTAAAAATGTATGTTCTTTGCCGGAAAATTTAACGGGTAGTTTGAATTCAATGGAAAAGAAGAGACTTCTGAATGTAGAGATAATTTTAATTTTTTAATCCACTGCATAATTGATTGGAATTTTATCACGAAAAAAAGACCTCTCAATTGTTGCAAGATTCTTAAAATTTTAAATTGACTGAAGAATATTAATAAGAAATATTCTTGTATCTCTGAAGAGATATTTTTCTATCTTATCCGAGTCTCTTGTTTTCTTCTCTTTAGAAAGCAGAATGGAACGTTTCACGTCTATAATTACTTTATTAATTCAGTGATTAATTTGAAAAGAGTAAACCGTATAAGGCAGGGTATTTGGTGCCCTAAAAATCCTGGAAAGCTGAAGAACTTCTTTAATTTTGCTCATGGTCCTGAAAATTTCATTTGTTTAAAGAAAATATAGTTTCTTAAAGTTGTGCTCTTCTAAGCAAAAAAATACTTCCTTTTTACCAAGAGTTTGACCGTAGGTCAGATAAAACCTGCAATTCAGGGAAATGTCAGGGCATTTTATTGGTCGTAGAAAATAAGGATTTCGAAATTTTGTTTGCAAAAGACGGGGAATTTTTTTCATTTCGCATGTAAAATATTCATGATAAAAATGTAACAAGATTAATATTCTGCTTTTTAAATATTAATGGTCAGGGAAACTAAAAAATTGGTTAGAGTAAAGTTAGAGAATTTCGAAAATGAAATTGGGGGCGTTAGTAATTTATTTGCCTTGTATTTTGTTTGCAGCTGCTTCATCCTGAATTTTATTATTTAGTTGCAGATTTAACAATTTTCATTGGAAAGTGATAAATTTTTATTTGAATTATCCGCTGTTACATTATTATTTAAGAATTCATCTTTTTTGGCAAAAAATTCAATTATTTGGGTGAAGTTTCAACTACTTTATTAAAAAATCATTTTTTCTTGTTAAAAACTCAACATTTTAGTTGAAAATTCATCTTTTTGGTGTAATATATTTCTTGCAAAATAATCTCATTTTTGACTGTAAGTCGTTTTTTTTAAATTGAAAATTCAAATATTCCATTTTGTTCAAACTGCAACTGTTTGGTTGAAAATGATTTTTTTGATGAAAATTCATATTTTCAGGTGGAAAATGATGAAAAATAATTATTTGTAGAGAATTTCTGTTTTTGATTAGAAAATATAAATTTTGAGATAAAAGGTTAACTACTTTGTTAAAATTCTTTTTTTTTTGTTGAAGATTCATAATTTTAATTGAAAATTCATATCTTTGGTTAAAAATTTGTTGTTTTTTTTTGTCTAGTTGAAAATTATTATTATTTTTTGTTGTTAAAAATTAATTTTTTCAATTGAAAGTTAGAAGTAAATATTTTTTATATTGAAAATTTTAATATTCCAGTTGAAAATTTATCACATTTGTTGAATATTCATCTTGTTGTTTGAAAATTATCTGTTCTGTTAAAAATTTAACTACTGTGTTAAAATAAATATTTTTTTAATTAATTTTTTTT